>SNQN01010702.1:4863-21099 GCA_008642245.1 Bassia scoparia | reverse complement strand
AAGGAGGAGATATCCCAGTGAAGTCGCCAATTGTAGGACGTGGGCCGCGCCTCAGCGTATAGCGGGCGCGCGGCTTGGTACTACATCGAGGTGCTTGTGCGTGGGCTTGAGCCACGGATCCGCACGTGAGTGCGTGGGGTAGTGTTGTCGAGTAAGGGAGTCTACCTTCATCCGTGCCTATAAAGGTTATTCACGGACGCCCGAACCGTTGGTGCAAAATTAATGCCCCACGTTCTGATCCGTACCAGTTCGTGGGTTTCGGGGACATGGTCGAAATCAGATCTGTAACCCAATTCGCCCGCATGTAGCGGCCTCTACCGGTCTCATTGCATTTCATTCATCACGATTATGAATGCCATCTAACTTACGTTTCTTTAAGCACTTAAAGCGCGTACTAACCTAAATACTACTGAAGTGGTTATTATTATCAAGAACTACCTAACCAGAATTGTGACCACTTTGCATTAATCACAAGTTAAAACGGTGCTAAAAACCGTTGTCCATAGTTAATCTTGATTTAAAGTGATTCACATAATTTCGTCTTTGTTTAGCAAAATAATATATCAATATCACACAAATGACAATATGAGTATATGAATTCAAAATATATGCAAACTACATCTTACCCTAATCTGCAATAAAACAAAGGTAGTTTGTAAACGAAACGAATCCTCCGCCTTGAATCGCTATATAAAGACAAATGAAACATTGTAGTTCATGATGAAACACGAGCGCAATGAATTTCGCCTTGAATCGCTATACAAGATAAAGAATCGTTAGTATTGCAAGGAAATAATAAAATGAATGAAAGCATGAACCAAAAACCATGGAAACATTAAAAACATTAAGGAAATCCTACATATTTACATAAACGATTAAAGTGAGTTTCTACATGGTTATTAATTAGAATCAAACTCGTAATAGTTATTAATTAGATTGAAAAGGATTATGGTTTAGTGGTGAGTATCTCAGAAGTAAACTTGTTATCGCTGTTGATCCGAAGAGAATCCGTGCTTTGATTAAAAACGAATGTGTTTAGAAGCTGTTTTGAGAGCAGAGAGAAGAGAGGAGAGAGAGAGAGTAGACGTATGTCTCGAATTGTGTGTCTCGGATGACGCAAGGCAAGCATGTATTTATAGGCACGAGACAAAACACGAGAAGGAAAACCTGCGTATATACGCCGAGGAGCTGCGTATATACGCAGGTGGCCTGCGTATATACGAGAGGGGCCGCGTATATACGCAGGCCTTTGCGTATATACGCTGCCTCTATGCGTATATATATTCAAACCTCGAAATATTTTGATTTCCTCCGATTTTATTAGTGATTTCCCTGATTCAACGCTCCTAGACACTCTTGCTCTCCAAGCAAGGTTCTAGAGTGTTCTAGAAGGTTCACGTATTTCGGGTAGTTTTTGCGTATTTTGTATTTTTGGTATTTTCTTGCGTAATAAAACTTATAAAAATCATAGAAAAATGTAGAAAATCAGAAAAATAATCTAAAAATACTGGTGAGCTCAGAAAAATGTGAAGAGTGTGATGAAAAGTGAAATATGGAGATCACCAATACAATATAAATTATTCTAAAAAATCCTAAAAATAGAAAAGAAAACCTAAAAATAGAAAAGAAAACCTAAAAATAGAAAATAATTAAAATAAATAAAAGAAAATGTTTTTGCCCATTTTATTTGTCCTTTGCTCAACAGTTCCGAGTATGACCCCACGTATTTCCAACTTTCGTGAGTTCAAAGCATCTTTTCTAAGTCGAAACAATCGCGAGACGCGGTATGTTTCATCACTGATTACTCTTTTGGGGAGACATTTTTAGGTGTCTACACAAATCTTACTCAACCATTCCAAACTAGTGATATATAGTGATATATTTTCATTCAGATAAATATCATTACCTTATTGTGATATATCTTCAGATAAATTTGATTTAGTATATATGTGTAAATATATGATAGAATATTGTTTTGAGGGATATAAGCAAAATAGAGACAAGTTAATCATATTTTTGGAGGAAAAAATAAACATAATCATAGTGAAAGGTCATATTTTGATATTTATTTCCCACTTTCCTTATGTTATTTTAAGAAGAATATTTATTAGGTTGCTTAATAATAGGAAATTTTGACTGGGGATGATATGGAGTAGATCGTGTGAGTTAAAGGGGATTTGTCACTAGCTAATGAAAACTTAAGTTTTTTTATAGTTAGGTAGGTTATGTCCACCACATATGTCGGCAATGACCAAAATACTTATTTGGTGATGATCTAGAAATGAATTTGATGCAAATCCCTAAATGTATACCGGGTACCATCAACCTTCGTCTTCTTCTTCCTTGAGCCATATGAGTTGAAACCATTAACGTCGGCGACCGACGACATAGATGATAGGGCGGCGATGATAATTCTCGAAAAAATTCCCGAAAATTAACAAAATTCCGTTCTCACAATCCGACCTATTAACCTTTATTGTGCARTTCTTTTTATATATCAAAGTTCGAAGTCCATCAATGGAGTTCTTGAATAGATGCATCAATGGCGTTATTAAATTTATTCTAATATGATATTCTAGATTGTGGATAGTGTCGAACAAAAGCATCTTAATATTAATTTCTTGAATTCGAAAATTAATATTGCATATTTTCCGAAAAATGTTTTTATAATTTTTGAAATTATATTATCAACATTAAGAAAATAAAACTTAATTTAATTTCATATTTTCTAACAATATTAAGGAAATTAGATAATTAGATAATTAAAGATAGGAAAAATGAAAACTAATAATCTCACCTTTTGGTGGTCTACTCTCAATAATCCAATCTCAAAGTAATTACAGAATAATCTCAACTTTAAGTTGGTCTTCCCCAAATAATTTTAACTCTCATTTTTTCTACTTTTGTTGATCCATTTTTGGCTTGTTCTATGTAATAAAATGAGAGTTCAGATTATTTTGGGAAAACAACCCTAAAATTTAGGATTATTCTGTAATTATTTTGAGGTCGGATTATTGAGAGAAAACCACTTAAAGGTGAGATTATTAGTTTCCATTTTTCCTTAAAGATATTACTCCCTTCGTTACGTATTACTTGAAACAGTTTCCATAAATGGAAGTTACATATTACTTGAAACAATTCCCTCTTTTTCCATTTTTAGTAACTTTTTTTTCTACTTTATTCACTTTTCCAATACTTTTGTCTCTCTTACTTTTTCCTAATCTTACACCAACTCATTATTTTATTCATTTCTCTCTCGTACTTTTTCCTAATTTTATACCCATTCATTACTTTATTCCTTTTCTCTCTCTTACTTTACTCTAATCATATACCCTTATTTACAATTAACAAATTTTGCCTAYAAAATCCCCCTGATTCAATTGTTTAAAGTAATACGTAACGGAGGGAGTAGAAAAATCAGAAAATCAGAAATTAACTTAATTACCCAACTGCTTGCCATAACCGAATAGTTAACCATTGACTTCTAAGGAACACTTGCTGCAATCCTATTGGCTGCTTACTAATGTTTTTTAAAGTTGAAAAGGGCAATAATTAATTAATGTTTGTGGTAGTTCATTAATATTAAAATTTTCACTTTTCGTGTCATTTTATTTCCCTCCTTTAACTTTTGGAACCACTTCAATAATTCACTATCTAACCCACCATTAACTTATTTTGCATTGAGAAGAGTGTTAATACAGTTGTTACATTTATTCCATTACGGATGGAGTAAAATACATTTAAAACATTCAATAATAGACAAGAAAATTGTTCAACAATCAACAATAAGTTTATGTCTCTAGTGCAGAATGGTAAATCATCTGAAAGCCTTCTTGCAGACAAGTTATCAACTTTTGGTGATCAATGAAGTCTTTTTCAACAACTAATCCAAGTCTAAGCGTTTCCATGTAACTCATCACTGACACAATTAAGCTCTGCAAAAACATTGGCAACCTTGTTATACTTAGATCACAACTTATTCAGTGATTGTTCACGTCACCCAATTTAACACAAGTTTTTTTAACTAAGCTAGTCTTGTTTTTTTAACTAAACAAATCTTGTTTTTCTTTACTACACTTCTCTTTGTTGATTAAAACTAATTTGTTTTATTAAACATATATAACTAACTTAGCACGGGCATTGCCCGTGATAGAATCTAGTAGTATAGTATAATAAAACTGGCCAAATTTGAATAATAAAGGACTAAATAATAAAGAGTAACATCAGATCATGTTAAATTATATACTTTATAATTTTACATTAGCTTCATGCAATGCAAAATATACTTCATTGATCATCTTACGTACCAAATTAGCTGCAGTTGGTGCAAAGTAAAAGCCTTTCACAGGGTGGTTTGCAAAACTGAATTGGTCAGTTGGCCCGATTAAATTTGTGATTACGAAGCTACTATTCTTCCACATTCGTTCGAAAACTCGAGCAGCAATCTGCAATAAGGGTGCTCATGTCTTACATGCTTGCTTTTAATTTCGATATAGAGATAGTTTACTGACTTACAAAAATAGTGTAGCAAGTAATTTGAACTTTTTCTTAGAAAATAAAAATAAAATAAAATGAAAGGAAGTAAAGAACAATTGTACAAAATGAGTAGTATAGGACAAACCTCAACGCCAGCAAATGTCCGTACAATGTCAAGCAGTCCAGCCAAAAGATAGGGACTATAAATACCACTCCTCTTTCTTTTGACAATGTTATGAGCTTTCAATATAAATTTGACAGGATTTGTAAGATCTTCATCCTCCAAAATTGGGAGTGGCAGTTCCATTACTGAGAATTTATTTCCCCACAAATTTTGTTTCTTCAATTCGTCTAAGCTTAAAGCTCCTTTCACATTCCGAATGTTAACAAGTATCGACGCAGTTGCCCGTGCATTTTTAAGTTGTCGTTGTTGTGTTTCTTGAATGTATAATCGAGTTCCCAAAAATATTATTCCAATGATAACATCATTGACGGTCTGTTCATAAGCCCAAGAAAAAAATGTATAAATATAACTTGGGATGTCTAACTAAACTTAGTTGTCCTAGTAATCATGCATATATAGCATATTAGCATACCACTCCAAGATGATCCTTGATTGTTTTGATATCATTGAGTGAGAAATCAAGCCAACAAACTCTGGTCGAAAACGGACGAGTCATGTCTGAATTTCCAGACCTAATTGGAGTTTTAGTGTCCTCAAAAGACATCGATCCAATGACATGTCCAAAATCATACAAAGAATATATGATTGTAGATATAAAATCAGGAACATGAATCTTATGAAAAAAGTTGATCAGATTCTTAAAAGAAATGGCAGTATGCTGAGTTTCTGAAATCGGATAAGTTTTTGAGGGAAAATTAAGAAGAAGTGAAGGATGATCGACTCGTTTAAGGCATGAAAAAACAGCTGCCATGAGGGAGGTTCCATCACCAACAGCATGGTGAAATTTGAGGATGAAGATTGTTGGTGAATGATGGTTTTTAGGGCACTTGATAACGTGAAATTCCCACAAGGGTTTGTTTAATGGAAATGGTGAAGTGGCTATTTTTGATATGTAATTGTCATATTGCTCATTATACTTGTCAGCTGATAATTCTTGCAAAAAATCTTTGACTATGATATGATCTTCTACGTTTACTGTCACTCTCTTCCACATCTTTCTCCCCTTCTTTTCAACCTGCTCATGCACAATATAGAACCAATCAATTCAACACTACTTACACTAGATCCAAATTGTTTAGAGCCAAATCTTTCCATATAATACAATAACTGGGTCATGTTAGGGTATGTTTACATTATCTAGAAACGGTTAGATTGAACGGAATTGAATTGAATGAAGCTGAACTAGCTTTACAATATTCATTCAACTGTACGGAGCTGAACTGAAAAATATTTGCCACACTCTTTTCTTTGTTATTTCTTCTCTACTTAAGAAATTTAAGTGGGTGCTTGAACTTTTTTTTTTTTGTTTTGTAAAGCGTATTAAGTTAATCATAGTTATTTATTATTGTTGTTGCTGATTATTTTTTTGTGTGTGTATGTATTCTACTGATTTGGAGTACTTTGGGGTTGGTATAATCAGATATTTGTCCCCAAATTTCCTTTTTCCTGGTCTTCTCAGCCTACAATAATTGATAGTTGGTGTTCTTCATCCTTCAACAAAGGAGTTAAGTATACTTTTAAGTACTAAAGTTTGGCAAAAGTTGCAAATAAGGTTCCCTAGTTACAAAAGTTGCAAAAAGGGTACTATAGTTAACAGTGTTAGAATGTTTTGATTGATTCCGTTATGTTATATTATTTGACCCAAAATTACTCCCATTACCACTCACGTGTATCAAGGTAAGTGGGGTAACTCTTACCATTACCAATGCATCAAAGGGGAGTGGCTATATACACCTATCCTAATGGATTTCAGAGGGTTGCAAATGTAAGAGCTAATATCTTTTCATTATAGACATTTAGGTAACAAGCGTATGTTTTCTAATTTATTTCATTTGTGTTTAATTGCAGGGTGTTCCTATATCCGAATCACGAACAACACAACCTTCAATACAAAGGCCTTTTGCATTTTACTCTGATTTTGAAGGTGAAGAAACTATCTATAGATTTAGTCAAGATTACCAATGGTCTAAATCTCAAAATGGGTTACAACCAACACAAAGTATCACAACTCAAGGGCTTCAAGGTCTTGCAATGTCAAAGATAATGCAGCAAAAAAGATGGAAAAAAGTATGCTTATCTAAAACCATTCTTGTACTGAAATTAATTGCATTCCCTTCTCCATGATCTTGTTTTGCAAATTAAACCAAACATGAAAAGCAATTGTTGTGTGTTTGAGTTAATTTTTTATTTTTATTAACAATTTTTTGGGGAATTTAGAACTTGGCATTTTGAGTAAAGTTAGATGATAAAGATTTCAAATAATACAAAATTATAATGAACATTAACCCCTATTTTGCAGTTAATATTTGATGGTTGAAGGTGGAAGATGACAAGAACAAAAGGTAGCCATAGATAAGAGAAGCACAAATTGAATAAAATACTTCCTTTGGTGTGTTTTGGATTTCTTGCTGCTATTATACAGGTTGCATTTTGTATTCTTGACGGTTGGAAAGTTTCATATTACGTTGAAGTGATTTTTTTGGTTTGAAGTCAAGTAATTTTTTTGTTAGATATTATTAATAGGCATTATGTCAACTTCCTTTTCAGAGTTATAAATGCTGCCCCACTAAAGTTGAGTACTTAAATCACCAAAGTTTAGTACCTTAAACAACCAAAGTTAATAGAAGTTAATTGAGTATCTTAATTGCAACTTTTGCAACTATAGTACCCGATTTGCAACTTTTGACAAAGTTTAGTACTCAACTTTATACTTAACTCTCAACAAAGTACAAGGACATTTTTCAAGACAGTGTTTTTCTTTTGTATTATAGATTTTTTAATATGTAAATGGTGGTGTTTGTATTTTAGGTTGCCCAAAAGATTAGATGACAATATATATACTATATGGTCAAAGTGTTTAGGGAAAAGGAAGTATGCAAAGGACGGAGATAGGTAAATAGAAGCTTTAAAACGGATGTAGGCCTTTAGCGGCATTTAAATGCCCTTTTACCAGCACTTTTGTATAAATGCTGCTAAAGCTTCTCCCAACATTGCTTCTAAATGCAGCTATAAGTTTTAGCGCGGCATTTACAAATGCTGCTAAGACCAAAATAAATGCCGCTAAAGCCCTTTTTTCTTGTAGTGTGTTTGGGATTGATATTTAACTATTTGTTTAATTTAAGTTTAATATTTTTGGGTTATGATATATACAGTCCTTAGGACTGCATATAACAAGCCAAAAAATGAAAGTTTTCAAAAAAGTAAACATTTATGAGATTAAATTCTGTGCAATTTTAACCTAAATCTATAAATACTTACCATTTTAAGCAAGAATTTAATGCTTATATGCAGCCCTAAGGYCTGCGTATATCATTTTCCAATATTTTTAATCATCATTATTGTCATCATCATTATCTTTAACAAATTAATTAGCAAAACAATTAAGATTAATTGAAATGAACTAAATTGAAATTAGCTGGAGTAAACAAGTCCTTAGGATTGAGATTTTCAACCTGAATTGAGACGGCTTCACCATTTAATTCACCTAATAATATATAGGAAATTTTTTTATAGAAACTCGTTAGGGTTCAACTTAATTAGAAATATATGAATTTTTGTTTATTTATTTTGAATATAGTGAAGTTATAGCCAACCTATATAAACTAACATGAATATTTTTAAAAAAATGGATAACCCAATAAAAAATTTTGTATTTATATTAGGGACTTGTTTATTATTAGGTTATTATAACCAAATAACCTTATACCAGAGAAAGATTAAATACCACGATAGAGGAGAAGCGATGATGAATGTTGATGAAGACATCGTTGAGAAACGCAATAGTGGATGAAAAATCAACAGGAATTTCAAGTTCAAAAAAACAAAGAATATAAAGTTTTACAGCCTCACTCAGCATATATTCTGAAGCTGGACTCACTGGTTCTAACTCCTCTTCCCACTCTAATAAGTTTCTCACGGCAGTATTTTGGGTGTTTACTCTCAATTTCAAACTCATCTTTTTTCAATCTTTGTTTATTTGATTCTATGTTATGGGAATGCCAATATTATTTCTCCTATATATATATTTAGGAGAAATAACACAGTCTAAGAAGCAAAATCTAAATTAAACATCGTACTACTGAATATGATTGTCATGTCGAATCAATAAGTCTATGCAACCAGTTGTATAGATAAATCTATCTAACCAACTATAAACGACATATCAGACTAAATAAAACACATCATGCTATCTATAAAAATATAGCTATAAAAACTAAAAAAACACTTATTCCTTAAAAATAGCTAAAATGGAGTAAAATCTAATGCTGTTTCCAGAAATACTCCGTATTAATTTCTCTTTCATTTTATTTTTGGCAAAATCTTCATCTCTATTATTCAAAGTTTGATTTGAAATTTGAAAAATTAGTCCAAACAACATTTTTTTTACAAAGAAAAGCATGCAAACAGAAGGAAAATTTCATAGAAATTTTTTCTTTATTTATACTCTGTACTTTAGCATAATTTTTTTTCAAAAAGCATTTCTATTTATTGTTTTATGATTAGTAAACAATTATAGTTTTTTTTGGAAGAAACTACTGGAATCTTTTATAAAACAACATTGAAATTTCATAAAACAATCAAATATTTTATAAAACAATTAAAACGTTTTTTTAAAAAACTATCTTACAGCAATTGTTTTTAGAAAAAAATATTTTATTTGTTGAAAAAATGGAAACTAATAGTCTAATCTGCTCTCAATAATTCAACCTCAAAGTAATTACAGAATAATTCCAACTTTTAGGGTAATCTTCCCAAAATAATCTGAACTCTCATTTTGTTACATAGAACAAGCTGAAAATGGATCAACAAAAGTAGCAAAAATGAGAGTTCAAATTATTTTGGGAAGATCACCCTTAAAGTTGACATCATTCTATAATTACTTTGAAGTCGGATTATTGAGAGCAGACTAGCAAAAGGTGAGATTATTAGTTTCCATTTTTCCTTATTTGTTTTATAAAATATTTTGATTGTTTTATGAAATTTCAATGTTGGTTTTTATAAAAGATTATAATTTTTTATTCCAAAAAACTTTAATTGTGTTTTATGAAATATGAATGTCCTTTTGAAAAAGTGAATGTTGTTTTATAAGAGATTACAATTGTTTCTTCTTCAAAAAACACATTTTAATTGTTTTATAAAATATGACTCGTTTTATAAAAAGACATTCAAATTAAAAACAATTTCATACTATAAAAAGTGTTTATTCATGAAACATAATCTATTATTGCTTTATAAAGAAAAAATTCACAATATTTCTTCATAAAATTGACTTGTGGTTTTTTTAAAAGGGGCTATTAAAAAAAACAACCTGAAAAATTTGAACAACTTGCATAATCCTTCATCTACAATAGATAGAGAAATTAAAAGTATTACTTTAATTGGAAAATATTAGAGAGAGAGAGTCCCCACCCATTCCTCCACAAAACAGCCTCCCCACTGCCGCTGCGGTCGCCGGAAAAACCATCGAAGGCTCAGGTAAGTTAGCGTCGTTCAAGGATGCGCTCATCCATGAGGTAGTCTCACAGAGATGCTCCTCCACCACCTCTTCACCCACTCCCACTGATCAACCCTTTCTTTCCACCCTTTGTGCTGCCCACCCACCTTGTTCTTTTGACTCTATCCATCATTCTTTCTTGCCACTCCTCCCTTCCACCTTCTTCTTTATGCAGGGTCCTTTGTGCAGCTCAATCAGTTGAGGTTTGCCATGCAATGAGGGAGCAGATTGGGGATGCACATCTTTTGGCTAATTGGAGCAGAAGGCATGGAGTGGACAGCCCTTGGCCATCACTTGTTTTACATGACCCTTTTGTTTATGATGACTCTACTAATGTATCTAATGATGTAACTTGTCCTTCGAACACTATGCTGATGAAACCAGCCTCCTGTGGCTCTCTTTTGGACAGTTCCACCATGCCTGTAAATTGTAATTATGTGGAATGATCCACCCTAATGCTGTATTATGACTGCTTACTGTTGTTAATTTAATTGCTCCTTCCTTCCAAAAAAAAATAGATAGAGAAATTGATGAAAAGTTACAAAATACCCAAAAATGCTACTTTGTAATTACTGAGCATAAGTCCCAACTCTCAAGCAAATATCACCGTAAATAGGTAAAGCAATTTGTAGTGGGTCCAAAAGATAGGGGAAAAAGCAAGTTACATTGGGCTCAGAAGAAAAGTAATTACGTTTTGTTCAGTATTTTATGTTGTGTTTTAATCGTTTGTATGGATCTTCCCCATACAACCGATTGTAGGATAGAATTTTTGCATGTGGAATAGTAGCCAAAGCATGTGGATGCATGATTAATGTTGCTGTAATATTTGGAKATATGAATCACAAAAATCAATCAATGATCTTATTTTAAATTAAATTTATCCATTATCTCATATTTATACAAAAGAATGTAAAATTATATCAAAAGACAAACAATACTATATACAAAGACACGATTACGATTAATAAAATGTTAAATTTAAAAAAAAGTACTAGATATTATAAAGTACTCTCGTATATCCTAAACAYCTCGTTTTTTGTACAACCAGTCACCCCTTAAATTCTGTGTGGCTGACAATACTACATAACGAACTCCGTTAGTCCGCACAAGTTCGTACAACATTAATAAACTAAAGAGTACAACTATAAAAGGACACAAAAGAGGCCACATCAAAACCTAACACTAATCCATAAAAAAAAAAGATCTGTTGCTTCTCTCTCCTTCTGCCATCTTCTCCTCTCTCCTTCTTCAATCTTCTGCAATCTACCCAACCTTTCTCTTCTGCAATATCTACGGTGAAAATTTCAAAAAAAAAATCAAAAAAAAAAACAATCAAATGAAAGAGAAGATTCAACAAAATTTTCAAACAAACCAATGGAGGTCGAACTATAAGAACTACTTTTACGAACTATATGAACTACTTTTATGAAATATATGAACTACTTTTATGTAATATATTATGAACTACTTTTATGAAATATTATAATTATTTTTCTTAATTATAAGAACTACTTTTACGAAATATAAGAACTACTTTTATGAAATATATGAACTACTTTTATGTAATATATGAACTACTTTTATGAAATATTATATTTACTTTTCTTAATTATAAGAATTACTTTTACGAATTATACGAACTACTTTAATTTTATGAATTATGTGAACTACTGTTCTGAATTATATGAACTACTTTTATGATATACCTTAATAAAATCTTCACAACAAAGCATTTCCAGCTGAATCTCCTTGCACGAATAATGATTCCACTCAGAATAATTTTTTTTTTTTTTTGCATGTAAAGCATTTTGATTTCTTTCTTTAGATCTATAAGTTTAAAATTTCAAAACAAAACAGAACGAACACTACCACAAAAATTGGATAACATATCATATTTAAGAGACCGGTTTTGGTTAAAACCGGTCTCTTAATTAAAGAGACCGGACATTCATCAAAACCGGTCTGTTAGCTTGGTCTAAAAGACTGGTTATTTAGAACACATCTCATAAAGCCAACAAAGAAACCGGTTTTATGATAAACCGGTCTCTTTGATCCAAGTGGGCCCCCAAAATTAATTCAACATTATCACACGTACACTTGTCACTCAAACCGCCTCTACATCTATCTCTCATCACGCCCTCATTTTCGATGCCTTATAACATTCAATGCAGCCCTCATTTTCGATGCCTCTCTCCTCTCTCTTCACGCCTCACTCTCTCTCCTCTCATCTTTTTCGCATGCCTCTTCATCTCTCTCTTCATGCTCACTCTCTCTCCTCTCATCTCTTTTCTACTTCCATTATTCACAATTCTTTCACAATTCACTCAACACTCCCGCGATCCGACGCCACCCCCACTCATCGCCGTCCACCGTCATCAACCTCTCCTTTCGTCTTTCTCTTTCTTTTCGTACGTTTTTCTGAGGTAAATTTTTTAATTTTTTGAGTTTATTTGAGTTTTTTAGATCTATCTTTTGTTTGTTTGAAGTTTTGTTAGTTTAGAGCTTTTTTTCGTCTGAATTTCTTTGCAATTTTCATCTAAAATTTTCGACTTAGGCATTCGTCTGATATTGTTTCTTATTTTTCGTTTTTTTGTCTGATATTTTTTCTGGGCATTTTTCATTTTTGGTTTTCTTTTTCGCTGATATTGGTTTTCGTTTTTGATATGGTTTTCTGGGCATTTTTCGTTTTGTTTTTCTTTTTTTATTGATTAAGTTTTTTCTGATTTTTTTTACCTTTCGATTTTGTTTTCTGGCTTTATTTTTTCTGGGCATTATTATTCTTTTTTTTTCAGGTTAATTTTCGATTATTTGTTTTGCTTTTCGATTCTCAGTATTTTGGGTTTTTTCGATTATTTTTGGGTTTTTTCGATTATTTTTTTGATTCTCAGTATTTTCGATTTTTTTTACTTTTGTATGTTTTGATTTCTGGTGGTTTTGCCCTGTTGAAAGTGTTTAGGTTATAATCTTGTTTTAAATATCACAATTGTTTTGAGTACTCAACAGATTTATAAAAATAAATGAAAAAACCATTTTATTCTTTCTTCTTTCCTCTTCTAGAGATGAAAAATGCATTGTGTTTTTTTTATGTTTCTAAAGGTTCATTATTTTTCTCATATCTGATTAAGACAAATCAATAAATTTTCATTTTACTTTTGATTTTAATTTTATTATTCACTAACATTTTTGAATTTGTTTTTACAGTTAAAAACACTCAAATGAAGAACAAAATTAATCAAAATGTAGTGTATTTGTAATTTTTGAATTGTATAATATAGTGCATTTAGAATGTTTAATACTTTGATGTATTTTTCCATGTATTCGTAATGTGTAATAATAATGGCCAGCTTGCATCATTAATATTTTGTCATTTTATTGAAAAATGGCCACTTGCATCATTGTGCAAGTGGGGCCTGCGTTTTTTTAATTCAAATACATACCAAAGAGACCGGTTGTGTGTCAGAACCGGTCTCTTAGGTACCCATCAAAGAGWTCGGTTATGTGTCAGAAACCGGTCTCTTTACTTATATTCAAAGAGACCGGTTTATCTGAGCACCGGTCTCTTTGAGTGACTTAAGAAACCGCAAAAAATAACCGGTCTCTTTACCTAAGAGCCCTCTCACCTAGAGACCGGTTGTTTTGCGGTCTCTTTGACCTTTTTTAACCGGTCTCTTTGACCTTTTTTAACCGGTCTCTTTGACCTTTTTTGTAGTAGTGGAAATTCAAAATTTAAAAATTCAGAATATCTTCATCTTGTTTAATTACTTTTGGACAAAAAAAAACAAAAGAAGAAAATTGAGCCCTTGAACTCAGATCTACTACAAATCACAAAGAAAAAACAAGTGAAAAAAAATAAGAAGAAAAACAAGAGAGAAGTAAAAAGGAAAACGAGAAACGAGAGAGAAGCAAAGAAAGAAGCAGAGAGAAGAGAGAGAAGCAAATAGAAAATCTTAGAGAGGGAAAGTGAAAATAGAAAATAGATTGACAAATGATAAAAGATGTCACATGGCATATAAATAGTAAATTTAAAAGTACCTCAGTATGAGAGCACATGACTTTAAAAAAACACATGCCTACAAACCAAAAGAACATAGAATTACTTTACAGTACAAAAGAAACTACTTTACCTCATACTATATAATAACATACTTTCCAACAAAACATGAATTACTTTTTCAAAAAAATGAATTACTTATTGTTAAAAATTTAAACATATAATAAAACAACAAAACACTCAACAATAAAACACATGCAATTACTTTTCACGAAAAAGTGAATTACTTATTCTCAAATATTTAATTAAATGAACTACTTTTATGAAATATATAAACTACTTTTCTGAAATATATGAACTACTTTTATGAAATATCACAATTACTTTTATGAATTATAAGAAGTACTCAAATTATATGAACTACTATACTTTTATGGAATATATCACAGCCAGAAAATCGATTTCGGCCGACCGTCGTCACCGACCGAAAAACAGTCAGTAAAGGGTGTTACCGACCGATTTTCGGTCGGTGACGATAGTCGGATTTTCCTTCGTCGGTAAAAACTTTTTCATCGACCGATTTACCGACCAACCGATGGCTCCAAAAACAAGGAGGGAAAAAATCCATTACCGACCGAATGTCGGTCGTTATTAGTATTACCGACCGAGTCCACTGTCGGTCGGTAATGGTATTTTTCCCTCCTTTTTTTGGAGGGTATGAGTAGTTTTTACCGACCGACATTCGATCGGTAAGAGCTTTATATATATATATATATATATATATATATATATATATATATATATATATATATATATAGAGAGAGAGAGAGAGAGAGAGAGAGAGAGAGAGATAGGTTCATATGAGAACCCTCCTTATGGTGAGAACTATACGAACTTTAATCTGAGCTATTCAAATTAAATCAAATCAATCTCATCCATTCATTATTTGTATCATATTTTACCAATTTTCTCCCTCATCTTATTCTCTCTCCTCCTTCACCACTTTCTCTCTCATACCAACCCCCTTCTCTCTCCACCACGAGCCACTCCCACTGCCACCACCATGTCACCTCCTGCCATCGCACCACCACCACGTCACCTCCTGCCATCGCACCACCACCACCACGTCACCTCCTGCCATCGCACCACCACCACCACCAAGCCTCGAACCAACGACCCCTTTCTCTCTCCTCTTTACCCTATTCTCTCTCCACCACATCAGCCTCCATCGTTCATCGCACAAAATCCTAACAACCACCACCAGTGCCACGACGCCATCGCACCAACGTGACCACGTTCCCTTCTCGTCGACGCCTTCAAATTAGGTTTGTAGGGTTCGAATTGGGGGGGGGTCTGATTTGGGGGATTTTAGGGCGGTTTGCGTGGTGGTTTGTGTGTGGGTTTCGAATGGTGGTCTGCGTGTGGGTTCGAATGGTGATGCGTGAAGGTGAGGGTGCGTGTGGGTTGTGGTGTGGGTTCAAATGGTGGTGCGTGAAGGTGTGGGTGCGTGTGGGTTCGAATTGTGGTGCGTGAAGGTGTGGGTGCGGGTGGAATGGGCTTGGTGGTGAGGGTATCGTTGGGTGCAGACGTGGGTGGGTTCGGTTGGGCTTGGTGGAGCGGTGAGGGTGGGTCGGGTTGGGCGAGGGTGGGTGAGAGGTGTGGGTCGGATTTGGTTGGGCTTAGTACGGAAGTAGTGGTGGTGCGTGGTCTGGGCTTGGTGGACGGTGGTGGCTCGATAAGAGGAGAGAGAAAGTCACAAAAAGTGTAGAACATGAAGACCAAATTAGTAGAACACAAGACTGAATCTATAGAACATGAAAATTATAATCGCAAAACATGAAAATTATAATTGCAGAACATAAAGACTAAAATTGTAGAACATATAATCTAAAATTGTAGAACATGACTGCTAAAAATGTAGAACATAAACCCTAAATTCCTAGAACATGAACCTTAAATCCGTAGAACATGTGGTGTAAAAGTGTTGAACATGCAGTTCTCATAATTCTCACCTGAGAGGAGTTCTCATGGGATCCTCACCCTATATATATATATATATGTATATGTATATATATATATATATATATATAT
>SNQN01010700.1:3238-14903 GCA_008642245.1 Bassia scoparia | reverse complement strand
AACAAGTGATCTACAAGAAGTTGGAGGGGAGCCGAGAGACAATCTGGGCCCCCACTCCTCTAGCAATAGCGAAACCCATCCTAGTGAAGATGTGAGCAGTTGCACGTGCCCCGATGTCCTGAGCTCTYGAGAACGTCTGGATCCTCTTTAGAAGCGCAACAACWCCCTTATCCAACTCTCCCAAGGAAGAGAAGGAGAAAGGAAGAAAACCGTAGCCAATAGCCCTACACCGCTCCAAATACTTCTCCCGCTTCCGTTGTGCTGCCGCCACCACCACCCGACCAGGAACGAAATCAGACAACCCAAATTGCGCCAGAGGAGATGACCCCATTAGGTCAACACACACATCAAAGCCATTGTTCCAAGAATAAAGTAAGACATCCGTAGGTCGAAGAGCCTCGGCGCTTGCTAGTCAACCCAACATTGACCTCCTTGTTAGCGGAAATCCCAAAGCGTAACAAATGTCAAGAAGTGTATCGCAGAAAACATTATGTCGATGTTTGATACCAACAATCCCAGCACAGGACACAGCATGATCCCCATGAATATCACCAACAAAAACCCGAGAGCAAGCAGAATACGGCATCGAAACAGAGAACAACGGAACACCCAATCGATAGCAAAGAACCAAATGATAAGTCTTACCATTCATGGTCTGGCCTAAACCCAAGAACGGGACCGCCCGCAACCAGTCTGAAGAGTGATCTCCCTATTGTGATTTCCATAGGTTAAGTTGACGTGAAGATAAGGAGAAGGTGGATTCCGCAGTAGAAGTAACCTTCGTGAAATATATGTCTGTCAATTTCTTCATGAGTGGGGGCAGCGATCTCACTAGGTCTACTCATAAGGTCGGTCTCCATGGTCATGTTGAAAAGACCTAGGACATCGTCAAAGGTCGATCCCGGGCCATCAACACCAAATAGCCGAAAAAGCGAAGCTTGTAAACCAGAAGACTGCAAACYYGATGCAAGGAAAGCATAATATCGAACATCACCAGCTGAATAAACACCCAATCCTCCATAAGCAAATGGTAAGGTGGCCAGTCGCCTTGATTATCATCATCATCATCATCATCATCATCATCATCATCATCATCACCACCACCATCATCATCATCATCATCATCATCATCATCATCATCATCATCATCATTATTATTATACTAAAACGTGGCAAGCGTTACAATCAACAAAAAGATCAAGTGATCTACAAGAAGTTGGAGAGGAGCCGAGATTATTTTGCCACTATCAAAATTATTATTACTGTTGGTGGGGGTGGTTGTTTTGGTTTTTTGTTTTTATTTTATGTTAAGAAAATAAAAATTAACCTTAGTTTAGTTAAATAAAATCATTAAGGTTATAATGTAGAATAGTTATGTAATTCAGGGGTATAATAAGAAGTGTAAAAAAATGGGGATATATTGTAGAAAACGCATTTTTTCAGGGGTACCGTGTAAAAAAACCTTTAATTTATTTTTAAAAAGATTGATANTAAAACGTGGCAAGCGTTACAATCAACAAAAAGATCAAGTGATCTACAAGAAGTTGGAGAGGAGCCGAGATTATTTTGCCACTATCAAAATTATTATTACTGTTGGTGGGGGTGGTTGTTTTGGTTTTTTGTTTTTATTTTATGTTAAGAAAATAAAAATTAACCTTAGTTTAGTTAAATAAAATCATTAAGGTTATAATGTAGAATAGTTATGTAATTCAGGGGTATAATAAGAAGTGTAAAAAAATGGGGATATATTGTAGAAAACGCATTTTTTCAGGGGTACCGTGTAAAAAAACCTTTAATTTATTTTTAAAAAGATTGATAACTATATATACCAACTCACTCTATCTGAAATTAAATCTACTCCTCTATTCCACTAAATTCATGCCACTTCTACTTTACACGTTTGTCGATGCACAATTTATATCTCAAATATTTTTAATTATTGTTTAGTAAAAATTATAAAAATTTGATTTTAATAAACTACTCATCAAGACGGTTCTAACAAGATCCCACTTGATTATATTCATTCTTATATACTGACGAAAATTTAGAATATACTCACTACTAAATGAATAGTGACGATTTTGATTGTCACACGAATTTAGTAGAACGAAGGGAGTAGATAATTTTATTAAAATAAACTATAAAAAAACAATTATATCTCATCTTACTTTGTTTTAAATTAAACAAACAAGGCGACCTTGCATATTCAATTTCTTCGGAATCCACATCAACCAACTTCAACTGGAACACCAAAGGTAGTGAAATAGATCTTTGTTAAAGCTTGTGGGTGTAAAAGACTAAAAGCTCTTAAATATCAAGAAAGGGAATTAACCCATATAGCTGAGGATCTACTAATACTCTTACGTCAAAAAATCCAAAAGGATTACTTGAATCCGCTTGTATTCTTAAAAATATACAATAATCACTATGCAAAGCTAATAGAAGATGGCGTTACTAAGCATATCTTGAAATCGGATTGTTATGACTATAACAGGAAATAAGCTTATTCTCCTTTATCTCTGCTTTAGATCCAACTTTTAAAAAGGCCAATTACCAGACAATGTGAATATGAGAATTTATCTACAATTTTGAATTCAAGATTTTGGAAAGTCGAGTTTCGAGTTTTATAAGCGTGTCTCAAACAAGACACTAAATGAACCCTTTCCATTATTGGGTCGTCGATCCTACTCTTTACTATGAGGAACAAGAGACATTTTAATTTCAAAAGCAAAGTAAAGCTATAGAGGACCCTTGGTTTGATATTGTTAGTGTGTCTGTGTGTGCCCCTTAGTTAAACTCCAAGTATTCTTTTCTCAGGCCTTCCAAATATGATCACAGGCAAGATTGCAAGCAGAACACCTACAACATTACAATCATGCAGACAAAAGGATGACAAAGATTGAAGTATTTGAAGCCATGAACAATAGAAGATGAATCACACCTTTCCTGTAAGTGTAATTTTTGCACATGAGGGATCCTCAGGATCGGTTTTCCCACATGTCCCAATTGGGAATTCACTCAGTGCCAATGAGGATCTTAGGTCTTTTAGAGCATTTGCTGCAGGCCTGCAGTAGGATCAAGTGTTGTCAAGTAGAAATATGGTTTTTCTACACCTTGGCCAGGTTTCCCGTCGCTGTATGAAACCGCATTCCTAATGGAGACAAATCATAATGTTATTAAGGAAATATTCATAAAATCGAGAAGTGCAAGAGTTTGTGTGGTTTGAAAATTGATTGATAGATATATAATTCATAATTTCCTTCAAACAACAAGAAGTACAATCTAATTCATCTCCTTATTAGCCAAATGGCCAACATAAGAGCCTTGACCCAAAAACAACCCTCAACAATACAAACAACCAAATAACTAATTCAGCTCATGTGATCAACAAATTTCAAGATGAGCCTAGTGTATCATATATATTTATGCTAAGAAATTGCATACTGAAAATGAAGAGGTTATTAGTTTGACAGAATGACTGTTAGCTCTTCCGATGAATCCACCTTTGACTGCCACTGCAACAACAAAGTTAATATTGTTGTTATTATATGCCTTCCCATTTCAACATATCTCAAAGATATAGCAAAGGTTTTTCAATAAATCCAAAATCAACAACGAAAAAAACAATGTTTCTCATAGGATATTGGATCCAAACCGAGGTTTGACCAGTTGAAGATACACAAAAATAGACATAAATCAATGAAAAATCAAGAACATGAAGTAGAGAATCTGACCTCACCTCACCAAAGTACTTTTGAACAAATTTAGAGTCATCAACTCTAATAAAAGCGGCAGTAGTATGATTAGCAACAGCCTTTGCAAGCATCGTTTTTGCAGTTCCAGGAGGGCCGCCATAGAGCAACACACCACGAGGAGGATGAATTCCAATTTGCTTGTACATTCCATGATGAGTTAAAGGTAACTCAACTGCTTCATTGTTGAGTTCCCTAGTGTTTTGAGTGATGAAAAACAGTTGCAAGAAAAGGTACATTGGTTTGCTGAATACAGCTGGTCTGAACAGCTGAGAAAACTGTTCTTGGTCACTTGAAATAAAGTGACATGTATGCTAACAAGTTATACGTTCAAATTGTTCTATGTGTTTTGCATACAGGTTTTTCAACTCTCTGAGCAAGAACGTTCTTCGAGTTAATCTCGTAAACATTCCAAGTTGAAAAGAAGATTAAGGGCAAGCTTTGAAGATGTTGAAGAATATGAAGATTAGTTCTAGGTTTAGACTAAGTCTTTATATTGTATAAATGCATGAATGTGGTTGATTGCTTGTATTATTGATATACAAATTAATGTACTTTTCCTTGTAGAGTTAATGCAAATAGACCAGTTGGTATAGTGGCTTCAACACACCAGTTGGAAGAAACAGTTCAACTGTTCTCTACAACTCTAATCACACCGGCACCTTGTCGAGGAAGTAAAGTCTTTGAAGATTTCTTAAAAGAATTTTGGAAACTCAAGGTAATCTAGTAAGCAGTATTACTTGGTGTAAACGGTGGTAAATTGATTTTGGAGTTAAGTTTAACAGAATATTATTGTTATCTTAGATAAAAATAATATGTAAAAATTCCTAAAATATGTGTGATCTTTGAACAAAATCGTCACGATATTGTATTGGTTTTGGACTAATGAGTCAATATCATGCTCTTTGCTTATAAAACATTTCAAATTAAGTTACTACTTTTCACACGATCTCTCCTACTTCAAAGAGTTATATTTTGAGAGAAGAAAACCTTAGGATTACTCAAGCAAGCATAGAACATAGAAGTGCAATATTTGAGCTTTAGATTACTTTACTGCGTTGTAATGAGAGGCTTATTAGGAATTTGAATGTTATTTGTAGGTGGGAGGGAAGGTTGTAATATTGTGAATCATCATACAACGGGGTTGGTGATCGGTTTTTTTTGTAGACATTTGGAGGTGTGAATTGCGTGTGTGGCTTTGATGTAGGTTCAATGTAGTGCTGAAATACGCATCACTTGGGTTGAGTGTGGGGTTGTGCAAATTCGTGTGGCAGTATCATACACATTGAGAGAGTGCGGGTTCACTTGATCATTCGTGCATTAGTAGAATTAAGAAAAGTGACTAGCGGTTAGTGGAGGACCGTAGCCAAGATGTTTGGGTGAACCTCGTTAATTATCTTGCTGTCCTTTATTATTATTTGATGTAATGTTGCTATGCTAACTGTTTAATAATATTCGCTGCAAGACCAGTACGACTGGTCCTACCTGACAGAAACAGTAGCAATATCGAAAAATTTTATTGGATACTCAATTCACCCCCACCTCTTGAGTACCTGGGAAAATCCTTCATTGGTTATCTATGTAGGCCTAAGCCTTCTGCAAGGGTAAACATACTAGAGAAGTTGATCATGAGTACTGCACCGAGAATGCAGAGCCAAGGGTTATGAACAACAAGTCTCACCAAGTTCAAAGGGAAGAATTATGCCTGCGTGGAGTAGAACCGAATGCTGAACGAAGTATATCAATCGTGGTAATGTTGGGCTACCGAGTGTTGTGAGTCGTTGATTCGTTAGAATGGTCCAGCAGTGGTCAATGCATTCAGATTCATCCAGGTGTGGTTCACTAGCTAATAAAATTGAGATTAGGCACAGTTTTAAGGAGAGCCGGATGGTGGTATGAACACCCGGTCTCATAAGTTATTGAGACGCGATATTCATTGAAAATCGGGGTTCCTTAGACTTGTCTAAGAGACTGGTTGTTTATGACACGCTTCTCTTAATTTTCAAGAAGAACGCGATTTTACTGTAGTTAGTAACTGGTTTTTTTGATCCAAGTGGACCCCAAAAAATTAATTGCAATTAGCCTAACACACTATACAGACTGCGAACTGCAGACTTTAGACGAGCTAATACTATTATGTATCAATTTGTCACCACTCAATTACTTTGGCCTACTTACTACTCATTCCCAGTGAAGTGAATTGAAACATATACATAAAGAGGCATACACTCACTCTCACACCTTAGACTCTCAATCTCTTTTTTTTTTCGGTATAGCCGTTTCTATGCTCCTCCACTATCTCTCATCTCTCACAGTTGATGTTGTAATAGCCTCACCCTCTCCTCTCTCTCATCTCTGTTTGCACTTTCAGTTCCAAATTGTGTCAACAAAATTCTTTTCACAATTCACGTTCTCAAGCACGCGACCGAGGAGCGCACTCTGGGGTACACTCTTGTTGTTGCTCCACAGCGTCATCGAATCCTCGTCATCGATTCGACTGGGCTTCAAGTGTTATTGAAGTTCACAATGGTTTTTCTGAGATAATTTTTTGACTTTTTTGAGTTATTTGAGTTATTTATAAATGATTATCTCGTCATTTTAGATGAATGATATTTGTTTCAGGAGATTTATGTGATTTTAGAGCGGCAGTTTCCTCGTCCTTTCAAGCATGATTTTATTTGTGTTTTGGTGGTTATATGCTGTCGTATTGAGTACTTTCAAATAATTCAGAGAAGTAGTCGTCTGTGAAATGTTTGTTCGGCGGTGCGAATCGATTTTGTTCCTTTTGAATATGTAACTCTTCCTCTTTTTGTATGAGACGCTTATAGAATGTTTGTATAGTAATTGGAGTAGTTCCGTTTGTGCTATCTAGTCTAATTATTTTTATAGTTTAAGATGTAGTATTATTATTCTTTTATTTACGGATTCATATATCTCTATGGCAGAATCTAGTCAGTGTGAGGACTGGAAGGTTGTCTTCATAATTCAGATTACACGTATCGTTGTAGTATCTGTTTATTTCGATATAATTATTGGATGTGTTTTCTTGTATTTGGTGTTTATTTAACTTATATTCCGCTGCTCTTTTAATTTTTATATGTAGGTTGATAGGTTCTGTTTGTGTTTTTAATTTTTTCACTTAGTTTCCTTTCTTCGATACTAATCTCACTATCTAAGTTAAGAGAGTTTATAAATTTTAATTATTAGTTTTTCTCTTGAACAGGTTTTAATTCGGTGTTTGCTAATCTCTTATCATCTACTCACACACAGAGATCTTCTCATCTCGCATCTTCTTTCTCTTCTTATTTGAAGTGCTTGTGTATAAATCTATCATCAAGCATCTGATTCAAACTTTTGTGTACTTATATATTTCTATGTATGTACTTGTATTTGTTTTATGGCAAGACTCATTGTGAGACTTTTAGATGATATGGTTTTCGTTGTAAGTGTATTTTGTGTTGTATATCCATATTTCTGAATTATTTTTGATCGTAAGTAATTTACCCAACTCGCATCTTGTTTGTGTGGCTTTACAGAGAAGACATTAACTTTTTCGTTTGTGTGTTATTGTTTCGATATGGAGTTCCTGCTGTTGTATGTATGGTCTGAATATTTGAGTAATCCTTGCTCGCATTATTGATAGTTTGTGGTTAGTTTGTTTATTAGTTTTCTAATTTAAGGACCATAGAAACTAATGCTTTTCGTCAAATTGCATTTGTAGATTTGATAGAATTTGTGTTGTGTTAATGCTGTTATGTATGTGGGTATTGTTCTTCTATATATGTATAATGATGTTATGTTGTCTCTTTTCATTTTATTAATATAAAAGATGACATGGTAAGGTTTATATGTTGGAATTGTATATGTGAGATGTTAAATAGTCAAACTAAAAATAAGTGCTATTATATGGATGCAGGTCAGTACTAAGCCCAGAGAATATTTGTAGTATAGTTGTCGGTAGTTTATTGATTTGGGGGTTATTGCATAGTGTGTGAAATATTGTAATTATTGATTATTATATGAATGGTTTTAAGATATCTAAATGTAGTCAGATTTCTCAGTAGGCTTTTGTTAGAGAGCTAGAGAAAGTATAAAAATTTTAATAAGATTTGTTAATCTATTTTTGGTTAATATCTAATAACAGATAAGAAGTATAAGGCAAATCGGATTTCAATTATTTTTGTTGCAAGGCACGAATGCATGTTCAATGATACACTTTAGCAAACGAACATAGTCAAGCTATGTTAGCTTTCGGATCTTCTTATATTACACTTACCTTTAAACACACATAAGACGCACTCAGTTGTATTTATAAAAATAGAACTGTCTCTTAGGCTAATCAAGAGCTTCTATTCACATCTAGTGGCATAGAATATCCCGGATACTACTTGATATACCTAGGAGGACCGAATTTTCAATGCTCAGAATCGGTCCTCTAATGTTGTATGATTGCTTATAGAGGCTACCTTACGTAGGTTTAGAAAACCGGATCTCATATTCGGTTTCATATAAAGAACAAGGCCATAATACTAACCGGGGAAAAAACTACTCCTTCAATCTAAAAGAGTCTCTTGTGAAGTCTGCATGTAACCAGTACTGGATTATGTGAATACTGGGTACGGGTGCTGTTTTGGAGTCTTTCTGATAAACCGGTTCGTTTGCTGCTTTTTTGTAGTAGTGTGCTTGCATAATCAAAATCACGAAGGAGAAGTGTAACCTACACACAGCACAAATCCTTTAGACATTGGAGATGACGCAAAGGGCAATGTCTACTCATCAACAGGTGTGATCATACGGAGAAAACGAGAGACTCAACAGATGGTACTCTATCTGCATGTCAATCTGCGCCAAGGAGATCTGGGATAGAATCCCGCTTAGAACTACGCTTATGTAGGGTACCAAGTTGAGTGTAAACGACGTTCTACAAGATTGTTTACTTATGTCAAAACTATGGAAGACGTTTCAATATACGCAATATCATCAATTGAATGCAATAATCAATTTGACTTGTATGGTGTTTTGGACAGTTCAAGTGATTATGTAAATGATCTAAAAATACTTTGGTAAGAACTTTACTGACGAGGACATTGGTAAGGCAGATGCTCGTAGCCTTACAGGTTGTTGTCAGGAGCACGAGCATAGGAGGAGCGTGCATGTGTTGAGGTGCAGCGATCTTAATTGTTTTCTCACACTAGAACAATTGATAGGATCCCTCAATATCGTACACATTCGCAGAATTCGTCTGGTAGATCAAAGCGAAAACAGATCATGGGAATTAGCTAAAGGGCTGGCACTTAAAGGAACAGTTGAAGAAGAATATGCATATTCCTATGATGGCCAAAACAGCTTTGAGAAGCACTTCAGGAATAGTAAAGGGAAAACACTATGGAAAAAAAGGTAAACTCTTAATAAGTCTCACACTTTAATGCAGTTTGCTTTAAGTGGTGGGAGAAGTGGCAGGCAAATGTCATGAGCGACTCTTCCTAGAACTTGGAAAGACAATGCAGAATACCGATAGAAGTGTAGAAGAAAGCTGTTCTCAAATGCATGAGCCGTAGCTGGGTCGACTGTGTACCTGGAGGTAACTCTGAGTCTGAATTCAGAACACTGAAGAGGGATGACAACCATCACTAAGTCAGACAAAGTTGTATGACTCGCTTTCCTTGAAGCAGGTTTGAGCGAAACTAGTTCAGGCGAAGAATGCGTATAGACTTGCTTCCAAATAGATTGCTTACTTCAGTGCGCACAAGACAGGTGAGCATATTCAAGTTCTGCCCACAGGTAAGCTATATATCTCTCAAATTCGAATGAATATGTATGAATAATGATAGGGATATTTGCTTGACATGTTAGATACTATGCTTGATCAGGTCTTAGAACTGAGTAAATGCCTATAAAGAAGGCAAAAGGCACTATTAAAAAGAAAACTGAGGAATATAAATTGCTAGTCGGTAGTTGTTGACCAACTTGCAGCGAAGTTTGTATGTAAGTATGAAAAAAATGAGAAGAGCCGAACTGGACAGTGGAACTAGACAAGTGCAGAAGTTGAATTGGGAACATTTAAAAAGGTCAAAACTTCATCTAAAGAGTTTCTGAAGATGAAGTAAGTGATAACTGGCTTCTCTCTAGCGGATTTAAAGTTAAACCCAGAGGATCCAATCGATTTGCTGGCAAGGCTAGGAAAGGCAAAGAATTGAGCAAGCCTGACCTATTGTAAGCATTCAACTTGCTAATGGATGATGTTCAGGACTTACCAGAGAATTTAGAGGTCTAAGACTCAAGACTTCACCTCTACAGTTCCCCCTACTCATGTGCCTGATGATGCTTTGAAATTGTAAGCATGAAGAATGAGTATTGAAGGCCATCAGATATGTGATCTATGGTTTGTGAGATTCATGAACTGAAGAAAGGCGCAGGACAGTCCAGTCAACATGTGAGTGTGATCTGTGGTTTATAAGCATTTATAGGGATTGTCGAAAATTTGAAAATTGAAATTAAATCTATGGACAAAGGGAATGAGCATTTTATGAAAATGCTTGAAACGGAGACAAAGAGCTTGAAAATAGTAAGAAACATGTTGATAAGACCTACTAACTACCCGGGCAATCTAGATCATGTCTTTGTCTTTACAGGCGACACCAATACGAGGTACTTGGTCTAGGAACTGCTAGGAAGGGCAGATCCCAAGTGGTCACAACAGAGACACTAACGTGGATACAGGATATACAAGAAGGTAGAGAGTATGAGACTGCAAGGATATGCACATGTTCGTGTGGGTAAGGGTAGTTCCCACATAAATTCGTATGAATCGTATTATGCCAACACTGGGAAGGGGAGCAATAGATGCAGTAACCACTGCTAAGTCATGAGTTCAAAGCTGGTCTTTGGGTCCAGGGGAGTGAGATCCAGAGAACCGCTCTAGTTGATAAGTCGATACTGTCGACGCCAATCTTGGTTGTGAGTTCCCAAACTAACGTTTGATTTCTTTTGCAGGGCTCGTAAAGAAGTTGGGCAGAAGAGGGATGTAGTAACTAACACTTTCTACTCGGTATTCTCGAAGTGTGGCTTGTTCTCATAATGGACAGATATCAGGCTAGACACAGGATACAGTTTCTCTCTTCACATTGTATAGAACTATCACGAAGCAGGGAGAAGGAGGAGTATCAAATTTTGGGACAACAGTAAGGGTTAAGCTATGATGTTAGGCTTCTAAAACGTATAAGGATTAGTAAGTTTGCGTAACGTCTCTGTCCACAAGCCTATTGATTGATCTGATAATAAACTATGTGAGAGCGGCTTGTAAGATGAATCTACCGTTAGAGCATATCCCAATATACTGTGTGTACATAAGGCATTATAGAGTTCGAGGTTTTCAAGTTGATTTGTCACATAGCTAGCAATCAAAGTCAGGTGACTGGTCTGGCCAAGGACCCAGGTTTGATGATGTTTACATCAGACATCTGGATAAAATTCCTAAGGACAAGTCATTTGTTTTCACAGTGCTGTACTGAAAGAATCAGTGGTTTTGGGCATAAAAGATTTGGACATGCTAGCTTGACACTAATTTGATACAAACTCAAAACCGCATGACTTAATTGGTTGGACTTCCAAGCATTAAGTACGTGTGGATAGACGTATGTTCATAATGTACCTAAGGGTAAAAGCGATGTCAAAATCATCTTTAAGCCAAAGAGGAGGTCAGTACAAGCAGACACTTGAAACTGATCCCATAATAGATTTGTGCGGTCTAATGGTGTCTAGAGCAGAAGCAGACACAAGGTATGTTGTGTTATGGTCGTGATGACTATTCCAGGTACCTGGACTCTGTTCTTGTCTGCCAAAGATGGACATTTGATGAGTTCGAGGTGTTGGTAAAACAGTTGCAGAACCAGTTGAACTTTCACTAGTTGCGG
>SNQN01010699.1:5370-21105 GCA_008642245.1 Bassia scoparia | reverse complement strand
TTAAATTTGCGTGTCTTTATTATTATTGCTCGATATCGTTCTACGTACTGTTCAACACTTATTCCGCAGCGAGACCAGTCCAACTGGTCTACTCTACTAAAATAGTACACAATCGAAAAATTTTAATAGGCACTCAATTCCCCCCCCCCCCCCCTCTTGAGTACCTTCAGGAAACCTTCAAAGTCAAAGCAAGAGAAGAGGACAAAAACATTCAAAAGCCAAAAAGGGCTGTTACAAGACATTGCATGAGAGCAATCAAGAAGGCCGCAGTTCTGGCGCGAAAATCAAGGAATAGAAATTAAGGAGGATAACCGTCGTATTTGAATACATATATAAATAGGACAATGTAATATACGAGAAAACACATGTAACAATACTCATACTTGCAATATACGWATTCTGAAAGCCTGCATTTGCTTAATTCTTGTTCTTTATCTTGTTTCTTCTTCTTTATTTTGCAATTATCTTGTTAATTCTACTTAGACCAATTTTTGTTCAAATGGCTAGTTACCATTGTGGATGCTCTAAAGTAAATTAAATAAGTAATATTTGTTAATTATTAGAAAAAATTATCGTATCYTTTGAAATAGTATACCTAACTGTAATAATGTGACTTGATTTGGGTCCCTTTTTGTACGYGGGRCGGGGCGTCACCGGTCCGAACTGGGTCCGGTCCCTCTACTCTGGGGYGTACTATTYGTTGATGACTCGGATTTTRCTAGAATTGAATTCTTGCTTTTGCATAGTGTGAGTATGCCTGAAGTTGTGTGTTCATACTCGAAACGAGTAGAAGAAGTCATCATCGCACTTCTTTTGGGAAGRTGCGGAACTTATTTTAAGCCTTGCCTATAATTGATTAAAGCAAAGGCGTAAGGACTCTTAATGTCTGGTGTAGTGCACCAAAAGGTTATGAATCTATGGGAGCAAGTCGGTCTAAGGGTGAAAGTATGCAAACAACAACCCACCCACCCTCCCTCCCCACCCGCGCGCGCTAGCACCCAACAACATGCGCGTATCTACGGCCATACACTGACGTAGAGTATTGCGAGTCCATTGATATACAAAGAAGACACACAACAAGTTCCGGGTGTTTTAACCCTAAGCATGCAAAATTACTATGTGGCTCGCTTAACAGAAATAGTTGCAACAATTAAGGACTAATTTAGTTTGGTGCCGATGTTAAGTTTTAGTTCGTTGTAAGGGCCTAAAAAATGCCCAATTATTGGCCATAAAACTCTAGTCTTATTAGGCGTGAGAATAGCAATTTTCGTCTTGCTTTAAGACATAAAGAAGTTATGTAGAGTTTTATGCAAAATTCAACAAGAATATAAAGTCGTGAGCTAAAGCATGAATTTTAATTCATTGCCTCCAAGAATATTTTAAATTCCACAGTTCGGTTTGTTAGAATTGAGAACGATTTGCCATACAACTGACCTGTACCAACAACAGACCACTCAACTTCCCCCCATGCATGCGCTTCTCGATGAATGCAGACACGTGTCCAACAATGCATACGGGACCTACGAACTCCCGCTATCCAGACCCACACTATACTGACCCACACACCGCCAAAACCCCAACAATCGAGAGACTGCACTAAGCCACAAGTAGCTAAGCCCCAAATCGCAACCCACGACTTTGAGATCAAGCCGAGGTGGCATCTCATCCAGGACTGTGCTTCGGAACATGCGCCGAGGCATCGCGTACATTGTGTATTTGCGACCAGGTTCCGCATGGTGTCCCTTCTGAGACTACGCACTCTTCATTGGTCTTTTGACATGACTTCTGCCCGGAATAGCTCACCCTGCATGCTTTTCATAGACAGTTAGCGCATGCATTTTGACATATCTCTTGTAATGCGCCAAAGGTCCTGCTCATTCGAATGAGGTCTTTAGTGAACAGACACAGCACCGACGAGAACTGCAGGGCCGGCGACCAGCCAGTTTGACGCTCAAGTTCCACCACAGTAGCAGCACTGCCTTCCGTTAACTTTAGGTATCCGAATGTCTCTCTGCTATTCATACTTAGGCCAACAGTGAGTGACAACAAAAGAAAAGGGATGAAGGCACGTTCAATTGCGCCCACAAATGCCAACAACCAACCTGGCCTCATAGACGTTAGAACAGCCCACCGCACCTCCTTCTCTTCCTTCTTGCGTCGATATCGCCTTCGACTCTGATTCTTATGCAAGATCCTGCTAAACACATAATACAATCAGCAATACAAAATGATCATTGAATCTCAGTCTGACTTCACAAATTTTGTTATACAAAAACATCTACTTCTATTGACTTATCGGACCACTACTTCACTGCTGCCCCCATACTCGGGTGCGGTCCCCTGAGGACTTTCAGAAATGAAGCCACTCGTTCGCTCGGTGCGCCGTTTTTTGCTATCAGAAATTCATCTAAATACTTTCCACATCAAAATTATGGCAAAAATTCAATACAATCCTTAAAAATATCTGTCGTTGTGTTAACAATGTTCATGAATACCTTTATATCCCGCGAAATCGACTTGTCTTTCATAATTAATTAATCATACGTAAAATACCCATTAAATGTGAAAATTGCCAAAATCTTAGACAAAATTCCGAAAAATTTTCAGTAAATACCTATATGTGAAAACATAATTTCAACAATTATTTGAAATTAAATACTTACCTTCTTAGCGAGGTGCCATTTGTGTACACAGAAACGTGTCGCTGTAGTGAAAAGTTTCCTTCTTTACGGCGCCTCTGCTTGCTCGTCAGGCGCCCTATTCTCTCCTCCATTCAGCTATGTGTGTTGCAGAGGGGTAGGCTATATCTGACCTATTGGGCTAGGACCAACACAATGTAAGGTCCATCTTACACTTCTTCTATTTACCTGAAATTGGCCCTTAAATTAACAACTAAACTGAAACTAATGTTATGGTTGAAATTGACAGAATTACTAGGCTAAGCAAGCTGAATTGAATAAAGTGAGCTAAATAGCTAATAGAACTGAACTGAAGTGAAATGAATTGAACTGAATTGAGTTGACTGAGCTGGACTGAATTGAAGTTGGTTAAACTAAACTAAAATACCATAAAATTAAGCCAAAAGAATGGGGGCTTGTTTTTAGTCACTTTGGATACAATACAAACTAGTTTTTTTTTTTTTGACGTTGATGGCGTCGGACTATTAATGCCAATAATTGATGTAAATGCTCTTTTATAGTGAAAATTCTATTTGGTAATTGTCTATATTTCATTAAAAGTATTGTTACTCATATGAATATAATATAGCTTAGAACATGATTTTTAAAAAGTTTTAGATCAAATTATTATACATTGATTCACATAAATTTTTGTTGATTAAGGCTATATCGTACAATTTTACTTTTTAGTTAAAATAATTTGTTCACAATAAGTTTGATTTCGGGAGGTTTTTTAAAATCAAAATTGAACAATTGATGATTATTGACTCTTTATTACGTTCCATCTAATTAAATAATTATTCATCATGCCTTAAAATCAATCTTTATAATAATTATAGTATGTAATGTGTCAACAATTTTGTAAAGTTTAAACAATATTATTTTTGACAACTTTTTTTATATGACAACAAAAATTACTCCATGTTTAATTTTTTTTTTTAATGGTAAAATTGAATTGATTGATTGATTATTCATTTTATTTTTCATTTAATTAAAATCATGAGGGCATATTGTATTTTCCTAGGGGGACACCATAGCTGTCCTGGTTATATATAGAGATATGTTGACTTATTTAAAATTGTAATTCATCTCGTGCCATTGAGTTTTGACAATTCATTCTACATTATCGTTTTTATTTTATTTGAAAATACCACTAGTTTATACCTTTTTTCAATTTGATACCATTAAAGTATGACATGTTGAAAAACTGGAGTATTTTGGAGCTACCCATATTTTTAAATTTCTTTTTTTATAGACTAAAAACCCTCAAACAAGTATCCAATAGCGAATTTTTGAGTTGTGACTCTAAAGTACTCCATATTTGTCAAACATATTACAATTCAATGGATTAAATGGAAACATCATGGATTCAATGGTATTTTTTGGAAAAAAAAAAATGGTACGAAATAGTTGTCAAAAAAGGAAAAATTGAAAAGAATAATCTCAACTTTTGGGTTCTCAAATAAATCGCTACTAAGTTTATTATTAAATAATCCTAACTAACTCCTAATCTTTCCTAATGGTCTTTTCATTGGTTACCAGTATAAGTCATGCGCATATCTATTTTCTCCACTCCCTTAATTAATGCTTAAATTATTTTTTAGAATTTTAAAAAAATCCTATTTTCCTAAACTAAATTACGCTTTAAGACTTTTGCTATTCTTTTCTTCTTCCCCCATCACCGTTCATTGTTTCATTGAAGAACAGCAATTTTCATGGCGTGGGAAGAACTTAATCAGAGCATCATATCATTGCATCAGGTAAATGTCTTCTTCTTTCAATCCTTCAATTTTATTTTATTTTATATTTGTGTGAATGTTTTTCATTTGCTTATTGTGGCTTTGAATTTGTTTTTAAAAAAAAATAGAATGAGGGATGAAGTGGGTGGATGAGAGTTAAATATTCAATCATATAAAAGGTGGTTGACACTTAATGATTTAACTGAATTAAAAAAAAAATAAAAATTCAAATTACCGGCTAAAATAGGAGTAAACCTGTTTCAACAGGTTAATTAGACTAGAGGACCATAAGGAGAAGATTAGGGAATTAGTTAGGATTATTTAATAATAAAGTTAAGTATGAATTATTATGAGAAGACGCCAAAAAGTTGAGATTATTTTTTTCAATTTTTCGGTAAAAAAAATCAATAGTATAAGAGTTTGAATTTCCCTACTTTTAAGCTATGCACATTCAAGCAAATATCATGCTATTAAGTTAAACAACCAATTCACTGCTAATCTACTATCACTCTTCCATCATTGTTGTATATTATAGCATCATGGCTTTGGCAAGGAAATCATACGAGCTGAAACTACACATATCACTCAAATACATAACAGCCAATGTCATTGACAAAACCAACGGCAACCTCGTTGCGCAAGTCTCCACCATTGAGCACGCCCTCGAAAGGGCTTTCGACCTCGGCCGCACCACTAAAAACCCGAAGTCAGCGGCCGTGGTCGGCGAAGTCCTTTCGAGGCGGATCAAGTTGGAGGCCCTCAGTCTTAACCACTACGGCTTGCAGCATGGTATACATGCTAACATGCGTAAACATTTGGAGAAAAAAGGGGTTGATGATGCTTCTGCTAATGCTAAGATTGTTTGGGGTGTAATTAATTCTCTTAGAGATAATGGGATTAAGGTCGTTGTTCATGATGGTGATTTGTGATTGTTACACTTCATAATTTGTGCTTAAATGTTACTATTTGTGTTTTGTGCAATTGATGAGCTTCTGTTTGCACACCAGGTGTTTGTCAAAAAGCCTATATTTCGCTTCATGAAATGCAAGGAATTCTGCTTTATTTGCTATAATAATATCGTTATCATCGTTTCAACCCTTGTTTGCTCATGATAAATTGATAGCTTGGTAACATTGATTTCATATTTCATAACTGATAGCATCAACAATGATCACATCTCTACACCGACATTGCAACATCCTTTGGAGAAAATTTAAAACCCAAACTATATACCAAGTACATTTACTGATACTTTTACTTTACATTAAAGTTTGAAAATTTTGCCATAAACTATCCACTTTTTTCAAAAGTTTAAAAATAACTATCGGAATTTTTTTTTTTAAAATTAAAAATAACTACCCACGATTTCCCTAAACTTTGCAAAACCCTATCCATTTTCAATTTCCGACCAAAAAAAAGAATATTCTGACACGAATAAGAATATTCCAGCGTTGTTCTTCCTTCTTCGTTTCTCTCCCTTTCTATCTCACTTTTCACTCAATCCCARCCACGATTACTAAAATTTTTGAATTAAAAATGGGTTTGGGATGAATTTGAGTGAAGTTTTGAAAATAAGAGTGGAATTTGGAGAGACTAAGAGTGATTGTGAGTGAATTTGAGTGGGATTGAAGTAAGGAGAGGTGAGAAGAAGCGAATTTCTTTTTTCGGTCGAAATTGAAGAATGGTAAAAATTTGTAAAGTTTAGAGAAAGTAGGTATTTATTTTTAATATAAAAAATCCGGGAGTATATTTCTAAACTTTTGAAAAAGTAGGATGTTTATGAAAATATTCTCTAAAGTTTAAGAAAACGGGTACATCTTTTTTAATTATCAATCCTTCGATGCAAATCAACTTGCACTTTGTTGGACATGTAGAGAAACTCCACTAAGAGTTGAATTGCAAAAGTGATGCTCTCAATCATATGGGAGTGAGAGAAGAAATTTATGTGAATGGTCTAAATAATATTTTTGGTTCATGTTAATCGACACATATAAAGTTAAGAATGATTGATTGATTGAATCCTTCACTTGACATCAAAGTTTCTGTAATTAAAAACACAGTAAAATTGAATAAATGAAAACCCTATGTAAAATATAATATTTTACGTATTTTATTTTTAAAAATTAACCTAAAAAAAGAAGAAGAAAATAGTAAGACACTAAGTAACCAACAACCAAAAAAATTGACAATAAAATATAAAGGGATTTTCCTATCCGCGTTTGCTATAATCCATATACCCCGTGTTTTTAGAAACGCCTATATACACCTGACATCAGATATATAGCCCAAAATATCCTTACTCTAAAGAAAGTTAACAGTTAATGTTTTTTTGATTAACCCTTAATTAACATACTTAGTCTATTAGTAAAAAAAAAAAAAAAAGTTAGCTCATAATCGTTATGTCTCTCATTCTTCTACCTTCATCTCTCCTCTCTCTTCATTCATACAAAATCCATAACCTTAACTTATTATTTATCATCTTCTTCTTAGACCAATGAGCCCAAATCAGAATTAAACTCCAAAAAATCCAAAAACACCAAAAATAAAAAGAAAACCAAAATTGACCACAATTCAAGCCCCATTGTTCATTTGTTCATTGTTGTCGAGTGCTCGTGCTCCATTCTTCTTCTTCCCCTTTTTGTTCAACCATAGTTGCTGACCTCTCCGCTCTATACTGCAACCCCCATCAAACCAAATCGAATGCTCATCTCAAGCTCCATTTTGTTCGAAATTTTCGAGCCTTCATCATCATCTCCTATTCATGGCCTAAAGTTTCAAGCTAATTTACCAAAGAATCCCACAAAAATTTGTTGTTCAAAATTTGTTGGAATGGAGTTTTTTGGATTTTTGAGGTTTTGGGGCCAAATTTTAGGGTCCAATTTTTTCAAGGGTCAAATGGTGGTCGTGGGTGCTGCTTCGTGGAATTGATGCTTCAAAATAGGCTTGTGTTGTTGAATTTGCTTCAAATAGCTGTTTCACTGGCAAAGGCGGTGGAAAGAGAGATCGATTTAATTTGTAGGATATTGTATGCATGGGAGGAGGGTGTCGCACATTTCACGGTGTAGAAGGAGGTGGTGTCGAAGATGAGGAGCTGGTGAAGAAGGGGAGAGTGTTTTGTGGGAGGGGGTGGCAAATGATGAGGGGGAAATAGAGTGTTGGAGTTTGATTGAGCACTTGGTGGTTTGGTGGTTTTTGGGGTGAGATGGATTTTGATTTCTGGGTTTTTAGGGTCAACAAAGGGAGGGAATATTAATGTTTCATTAGAGTCAAAGGAGTTGAATGCAGTCAAATGGATAAAAGACTAACGGTGTTAACTATTTAACGTTTTGGCTCATTAAGGATATTTGGGCTATTTTTTCTAATGTTAGGGGTATATGAAGCGTTTCTAAAGAGGTAATATGGGTTATTAGGCTAAAGTCAGGGGTATAGGGAAAATCCCAAATAAATGGTTAGTAATATTTTTTTTTTTTTGCTTTATTGGTAAGCTTGTTCTCGTCAATTGAATTTTGTTAACTGAACTTATTTCAACTGAACTGAACTATTAGTATTGAATTGACTTATTTTTATGGAACCTTAACAAATTTTTAAGGATTGAACTTATTTTTACTGAACAGAACTTATTATTACTTCTTCGTATCAAAATAATTGCAACGATTAGACACTTTTTCTCACTACTTTATGTCAAATCGTTGCAATTATTTTGATACGGAGAGTATATAATTTAACGATTGTTAAAAGAATGATGTATAAAATAACAATCAAATTGTGTTGAATTAGTAACATGTATATTGACAAAAAGTTTTATGTTCAAATCTTGCGTTGTAAAAAAGTGACATAAAGAACTTATCATAATTATAAAAAATAAATAGTGTAATTCATATGATGATTAGTGGTTAGTTAATCTAACATTTACTAATAGAGGCATGGTTTCCAATATTCTTAAACATAATTGTTTTGTCATGCTTAGAGTGGCATCATGTACTTTAGAATGGGTGTGCTCGTTGCAAAACACACCTTTCAATATTATTTATTAGTTTAGAATCCGTGCGATTCACCGTTATTCAAATTTATCTATAGATATTTAAAAAATTTAAATTAGAATTATCATTGCAGTTAAAACATACCTATGAAAACACACAAATTGAAGAGTAAAATACAACATGTTAGGTGACGATATTCATGTGTTTTAGGAGTATATTTATTGATAAAAAATATTAGTGAAGTTGTATTTGTTAGGGTACATGAATTCCGATTTTAAGAGGTTTTTTGTATTTTTTTTTAATTAGTATTTTATGTTATTTTATTTCTATGTATATATATGTACCGTAAAATGCAATTATATAGTAGTCTTAGTATCTACGTTACGTCGCTATAGGTTTTTTAATTAATTTTGTAATGTATTTAATTTAAGATTTATTTTTTATGCACGATCTACATGAAATGCAATTATTTACCCGTATTTAGTTGGTTACGTGAAATTCGATTTTATGCTAGCCTCATCTAGAAGATATGAGGTTTATTAATGTAGTTTATTTAATTTAATTTGTAATGAATTAAATTCAAATTTTATAGTTTAAATGTACTATCTACATGAGATCAACATAAAATAATAAATGTAAAGTTATATAGGCTTCTAGAGTCAGGATCCAGTGAAAAACCACATGTTAATATGAAACGTGAAAACAAATAAGTGGTATATATATAATATATTTATAGAATATATTATATATATATATTATATATATATATATAATATATATATATAATATATATATATAATATAAGATCCATAAGTTAATCATTTGGCTTTAATATTTTTTTATTAGAGTTTGTTATGTAGTACGATGCAACAAAAAGTAATCATTTAGACTTTAGAGGTTTATCTAATTTTTATTATTATAGTTTGTTATGTATTCTGTAGTACTATATATGAGATGCAACTTTGATTTCAAAGCAAATTAAATTACCTATCTAATTTTTGATGTAGATTTTTGTAATTTAATCCTGAATGTATTTTTGTATATAATAGTAAAATCTTGTTTAAATTATTTTTAGTGTGATCTTTTAAAATTTTAATTGATTAAATTTTTTAATGTAGATAAATTTTTTAATCAACTTTAGTATATAAAAATCTTGTTTGAAATTGTTACGTGCATTAGTGATGTGTCCAAGACCCAAGTGACAAGACGTACACTCCACACGAGGTGCCATGAGGCACGTGCCTAATACAGCTTAGGGCTAATGGGTACGTGTATTTATGCGAATGCCTATAACGACAAGTCTAATAAAGAAACGAATCTAGACCTACGTGGGATGCAATGGGAATTCCCTTTAATGGTATGGGATGTGACACTTGGCATAATTGATTGGCCAAGTGCTCACCCCAAAAATCTATAACTACCCCCTAAGGGGGAGAGAGAAATATATATTAAATCTTTTGGAAATCTTAAGCAAGACATTAAGTCACACAAAACTTACTTAGCATTTACTTAATTGCATATTTACTCCCCTAAACACATACTTACTTAAGCATCGAAGGGGAGATAATCCTATAACTATAAGGATTATTCTCTTTTGTGCAGGTACCAGGACGTGTATAGAAGGCAACGAACATCTGCATTAGGAGACGTCGYCCAGCATGAGTAGCATRGAGATGTCGTATACTTACCTCACGCATCTACAAGTGATACTGTTCGGCGAGCTAAGGGCTACAACAGTAGGTGCCATCTATGGGGACATAGGCCATTCAAAATAGTTGAGGTTGGAAAAGGCAATGAGCCTAAGGCACCTAATGTGAATGAGGAATCTAATATCCATAGTAAGAAACTGAAGCTACCAATAATAAGCCAATGGAAGATGCAAAGAGTCTCAGTAAGCCCTAAGAAGCCAAAGACTCTGCACAATCCATCTAGAACCGAATGATGTTTTTGTTTGAGGAAGTTCCGACTACTCCCACTGCCGAATCAGCTTCTCAACTAGAGGAAGAGTACTTATATCTTGATGAGGGGATTGAGGGATCATAATACATCACTCAAGAAAGTTGGAATAAAGGTTTATGAAAGGAAACCTGGGATTGGCTCTCCGAGTCTCCGACTAGTTACATTCCATTCGGAGATTCAAGGATRCCCACCTATTTTCGCAATGAAATGAAAGTCTCTTAGGGAAATCACGAGTTCCCATTGTCCACTATAGTCGAGGGCATCATCTAGATGATGCCAACGACATTCTGGGAGGCTGAAACGTCTAGCTTAATGAACGCTTGCGGATTATGTCCTTGTTTCTTTAGGCTTTGTCTTCATCCTCTATTGTACTTATACCTTGGGTGKAAAAGATTAAGTTCCTTCCATGGAGGCTTATGATGAAAAGATAGTCTCAAATGATCATCGGGCAATGTTTAGACATCTGATGTATACCACCCATATAGATCAGCAACAGGCAAGAGTGTTACCTAACCACTACCAGGCCATTTGCTAGGGGCAAATGAATYATATAGACTTGGACGAACCAAGGGTGATGAAGAAAAGAGTTAGAAGTACTAATGGTGCATGAAGCACATCAAGGATTCCTGGATCCTATCAGGAAGCATCCAAATCTCTGTTGGGAAAGTGGAACTAGAGTACTAGATCAAACTATTAAAGTAGGGCAACCTCCCAAAATAATTATCAATCAAAAATTCATCTTTACTAAGAGAATGCATGGAACTTCTCCGTAAAGAAGCCAGTCATCTAGAAGAAYAAGAATCAAGGGTAAATGAGAAGCAAAATGGCTGCTGAGGAGCATTTGACAAGTTTCTACTTAAGTCTAGAGACAAGTGTCAATCTTATTTCCAATCCATCGGGAAGAATGGAATTGCAAATTTGAATGAATCCTTYAGACAGAGGAAGTTTTTTACAAGTTGTCGAAAAGGAAGGGGCACAACTTCTCGTTTATGTTGCAAATCACGTCTTGCAAAGCGCGAAGTTAAGATATCCCATGACAGAGAAGTCAGTTCGTCATTACTCTTTGGCCAGCCAGAAGAGGAAGCATCCCTACTTTTGACACACAAGATCGTGGTATGTACTGACTAGTTTATCAAACAAACATCACTATAGCATGAACGCTCGAGAATAATGTTTGATATGGGCTCTAATACAAAGTGTATATGACTTTGAACCTTGGAAGGCTATCTAGGGCTGACCCTGGCTACTTCATTGTAAGGCAGCCAGGCCTTGGTGCCGAAGGGCAACAGGATGGATGTACACTTCTGGTGGATGGATCTTTCTACAAAGTGGTTGTACAGTGGGAATATTGATTATAATCCTATAGGAAGAACATTTGAATTGAAGTTAAGTGTCATTAAAATCCAACAACAATGGCACGTGATTCAGAGAAAGTGTACCCGTGAAGTTCGAGGGCAATCAATGGGGACTGATTAACTATCACCCTTAATGAGTCTCGAGTCTATCAATCAAACTTTGCAAACTTCCCGGCCTACCTTTTCCTAGAAAAGAGGATATAGGAAACTCTAAGAAAAAACGAGGATTTGAAAAGTCGGACAAACAACAACTACTGCAAACTCGGCCAACAAGGCATCTTACTTTGGACTTGGCTTTAAGCAAAATAAATAGGAGCTTCATTCTTATCTTCCTACTTTTCTTGCATTCGTCCACAAAATGACGATACTTAAGCCATATGTGACAAAAATAGGCACGGGCGGCCTCACCAGTATGATTCACACTCAAACAAGTGTAGGTGCACAAGTGCTAAAAGCACCCGACCATTAAATTGGCTAGGCATATCCATGCCCTCTTGAGGCATAAGGGAATCCAAAAGCATAATAGTATGGAATTCTAATATTAGAAAAATGTTATGTCCAAGACCAAATGGCAAGGACGTACACTCCACGGGAGTGCCTTAAGGGCGCGTGCTCATATACACTTAGGCTAATGGGTCACGTGTAAACCTGGTACCGTGTCGCGTCATGTCACTTTCGATTCAGAGTTGGAAAATTAACTGGTTGACGACCATGACTGATTTGCTAAACGGGTTGGAGGCCGACACGACCAGACCTGCCTTGACCTGGACACCGAATTGAACCCGCCAACCGCGATTTCTTACTTTCTTTAAAATCATAATTAATAATTAAACAATTATGATTCTTAATGTGTTTTAGACCTAAATCACCTAATGGGTTGGGAAACATTTTTTTTCAATAAAAAGACCGGCCAAATAGGTGTTAAGTAGTTACACAATTACACAATTGTTCCATCACAAGCTAACACAACCTGTTGAAAAGTCAAAATATTCACAAGCTAAAACACATGTTCCAAAGTCCAAAATAGTTTGAAATGTAAACTAAATAGTCTAGACAAAGACAATAAAAGTTCCAAACCAAATTAACTAAATTACACAAGTTCCAACAAATTAACAGAATTAAAAGGAGCTTTGATGCAATCGGCTCTCCAAAGATAAAAGAACTCCTTCATTGTCCATCTGCATATTTACACAACAAAAACAAACTTTTATACAAAATTTCAGCAATTTAATACAGCTTTTTAGCGGCAATTATAATACTTTTAATTTCAGCAAAATCGAGCAAAAATTCTACAATCATTCGAGGTAGATAATTAGATAAGAAATGAAGCATGAATAGACAAATAATCAAGCATTATTCAAGAATATATAGAAGCATAATTTCAAGCCCAAAAAAAAAAAAGAAAAACGAAGCAACAAACAACATGCTATCAAAATCATACAACCATACAACAGCATAAATTGTTTCAAGCAAAAAGCGGGAAAAAAAGAATAATTGTAAAGAATTCGTTCATAAAATTAGATGGAATCACAAAATAAGGATAAATTCGAAAATTAAACAACTCATACAACAATCAATAAACATAAAACACAAAAAATCGAGTAAAAATTAAAGAACATTAGCAAGTTACCTTGTGAATTTGAGTTGGTGGAGTATGAAAAACGTGAGATAATCGCACTATGAAGACCAGATTTTGAGATCTAAGAATGAGAAAGGATAGGAATGAGAAGAGGGTAGAGAGAGAAATGAAATGAAAAAAAGGAGAGTGATGGCTGCRACTCTTGCTAGGTAATGAATGATAAGGATTTGAGGGTTTTGTTGTTTTGACTGTTAAAGTGGGCTTCGCATTTCAATTGGGCTTCGTGTGAAACTTGGACTGATGCAATAAAATGAGAATAATATGTTCCTTTTCTTTTCGGGCTATACGAGTTAAGGACCTAAACCCGAACCCAACTCGTTTAAAACTCGCGTCATATCGTGTCACTAGATTAAACGGGRTGGGATCCTTGACCCAAACCCGCTAATTTCGGGRCGGGTTCGTGTCGTGTTGGCGGGTCGTGTCACGTTTGCCCAGCCCTGGTCACGTGTCATTAATAGCGGATGCCTATAACGYCAAGRCTAATAAAGACGAACAAATCTAATAGACCCTATGTGGGATGGGAAATTTCCCTTTGATGGCATGTGATCGTGACACTTAGCACAATATGATTGCCCAAGTGCTCACCCCAAAAATCTATAAATACCCCCTAAGGGGGAGAGAGAAATATATATTAAATCTTTTGGAAATCTCTTAAGCAAGACATTAAGTCAGGCAAAGCTTACTTAGCATTTACTTAATTGCATATTTACTCCTCCTAAACACATACTTACTTAAGTATCGGAGGGGAGATAATCCTATAAGGATTATTCTCCTTTAATTTGTGCAGGTTCCAGGACGTGTACGGGAGGCAACGGACATCTGCATTAGGAAACGCCAGCCAGCATGAGTAGTATCGAGATGCCACCTACTTACCTCACACATCTACAAGTGATACTGTTCAGCGAGCTAAGGGCTACAACAAGTAGTTTCTAGAAGGTTTTTTTAAAAAATTTAAATGGTATTTAAGTGTTTTTTTTTAAGATTATTGTAATGTATTTAAATTTAAATTTAAATTTAAATTTAAATTTAATATTTTATTTAATTTGATTCCAATTTTTTTTAAAAAAAATTAATGAGTTGCTGTTATCATTTTTAAATCTAACGTACTTTACACATTTAACTAAATAACGTATTTTTTATTAAAAAAATAATACCATATAAAGTGTAAGTTGATGAAACATGAAATGTTAATCTTTAATTACTTCCTCCGTGTCATATTAATCGCAACTTTAGTTTGAATTGGATAATTAGGTGTTTTGATTATTGTTGTAGGGTATGTTATTAGAATTAAATAGGAAAGGGAGAATGGTGGGCCTTTTACTTTAACCCACTTGCACAAGGGTTTTTTTTCTGAAATTTTCTTTTTCCCTCCAAGTTTCACTTTAGCACTTGGCTGAAARTTTTAAACAAAATTTCAGRTTGCCTCCAAAATTATTTTGGGGCTTTTTCAAAGCAAAATTCAGTCCAACAACCACATCACTTCTTCCATAAATAGGTACCTTCKCCATTCATTACATTCATTTGCTCTACTCCAAAAAATTACAAAGCATTCAATATTTCATTAAAGTCTAGTTTTCCAAAAAATTTACATACACTCACTGCACACACTACACTAAATTAGGATTAGATTAGGCTAATTTTTTACAAAAAATTCACTAATATTCGTAGGCTTCATGGAGCCTCCTTGGTTATTAGCGGATGTAGACTTCGTACTTGCAAGTGAGGGGCTGTTGGAAGAAGGCAACGAGGATCAATCTGAAACGCAAACAAGTCAGTCAACAACAGTGGTAAAGAGAAGCAKGGAAATGAGAATTCAAGAGAAAAATCATGTTGTTCAACAACTATTATTGAATTTAAAAAATGACAAAGTTCCACATGGTTTTCAAAAACAGCTTGCTGATGCAATTGGTGTTCACAAAAGCACTATATGCAGACTTTTTCAAGAGGTCAAAATGCAAAAACAAAAGGGAGAAGTGATCGATMTCAGGAGTAAGAAGATCGGAAAATGTGGCAGAAAAGTAAAGGGATACGATGAAACATTCCTGCAATTTGTTCCACTACACTTACGAACAACAATAAGGGCATTTGGAGGGGCACTCAAAGTGCCATACGCTAATGTGCAAAGACTAATGCAAAAGGGGAAACTTAGAAGTCACACAAGCACCAATCACCCCACTGTCACAGAACACCACAAAATTGAAAGGATGAAGTGGGTTTTGCAACACATCCATCCTGGGAGGGTGGGAGAAAAGGCAGAGTTTGATGATATGAGGAACATTATTCACATAGATGAGAAATGGTTTTACTTAAACCCAGAGAAAAGAAGATTCATTCTACTGCCCAAGGAGGACAACACATATCGCTGCCAACAATAAAAAAGGTTCC
>SNQN01010698.1:6112-21110 GCA_008642245.1 Bassia scoparia | reverse complement strand
GTAACTCTGAGTCTGATTCAGACGAAGAGGATGACCCATCAGCAGACAAAGTCTGTATGACTGCTTTCCTTGAACAGGTTGAGGAACCAGTTCAGGAGAACAGTAGGCCAAACAGATGCATCATGGCCAAAACAGGAGAATCAAGTTCTCAACAGGTAGCTATCTCTCAAATTCGTAATGACATGTATGAATATGATAAGGATAATTTGATTGAATGTTTAGATACTATGCTTGATCAGGTCTTAGAACTGAGTAATGCCTATAAAGAAAGCAAAAGGACTATTAAAAAGAAAACTGAGGAATATGAAATTGCTAGTGCTAGTTGTGACCACTTGCAGGAAGTTTGTATGCAGTTGAAAGCCAAACTGGAAGTGGAACTAGACGAGTGCAAAGTTGAATTGGGAACAGTAAAATCAAAACTTCATCTAAATGAGTTTTCTGAAGATGAAATAAGTGATCTAACTGGTTCTCTGGTGGATTTAAGTTTAAACCCAGAGGATCCAATCGACTTTGCTGCAGCCAAGGAAAGGGCAAAGAATCTGAGCAAGCCTGACCTATTGCAAGCCTTCAACTTGCTAATGGATGATGTTCAGGACTTGCACAGGGAATTTGTCAAGACCAAGACTGCACCCCCTACTGTTCCCCCTACTCATCCTGATACCTGAAATTAGTCAGATGATAGATGAGTATGAAGGACAGATATGTGATCTAGTTTGTGAGATTCATGAACTTAAGAAAGGCAGGCAGGACAGTCCAGTCAACATGTTAAGTGAGTATGTGGTTTCAAGCATTAAAATGGATTTGGAAATTTGAAAAATGAATTTAAATCTATGGACAAAAGGAATGAGCAATTAATGAAAATGCTTGAAACCAAAGACAAAGAGCTTGAAAATAGTAAGAAACATGTTGATAGACTACTGACTGCCCGAGGCAATCTAGATCATGTCTTGTCTTTACAGGGAAACAGTAGAGGTACTGGTCTAGGGTACACTGCCAGGAAGGCCAGATCCAAGTGGTCACCCAGAGACACTACGTGGATACAAGAGTACAAGAAAGTAAGTATGTGACTGCCAAGGATATGCATGTGTGCAATTTTTGTGGTAAGGGTGGTCACAAAATTCATGAATGTATTCACAGGAAGAGAAGCAAAGATAAGAACAGTAAGCATGTCAAGCTGGTCTGGGTCAGGAAGGACCAGAAACAGCCTACTGTTGATGAATCGGGACCCAATCTTGGTTAGGTTCCCAAACCTAACGTTTGATTTGCTTTTGCAGGCTAAAGTGAGGGGAGATACCTACTGGTATTTGGACAGTGGCTGCTCAAGACACATGTCAGGACACAAGGAACAGTTCCTCTCACTTGCAGCCTATGAAGAGGGAAGAGTCACTTTTGGGGACAACAGTAAGGGTACTATTGTTGGCCTAGGTAAGGTTGGTAAGTCTCTTTCCCAAGCTATTGATGATGTATATTATGTTGAGGGCTTGCAGCATAATCTCTTGAGCATATCCCAACTTTGTGACAAAGGCAATAGAGTCGAGTTTCAAGCTGATCTTTGTCACATAGTTAGCAATCAAACAGGTGAACTGGTCTGCCAAGGAACCAGGTTTGATGATGTTTACATCACACACCTAGATAAAATCCCTAAGGACAAGTCCATCTGTTTGAGTGCCGTCACTGAAAAGAATCAGTGGCTTTGGCATAAAAGATTTGGACCTGCTAGCTTGACACTTCTGAACAAACTCAAAACCCATGACTTAGTGGTTGGACTTCCAAACATTAAGTACGTGGTGGATAGAGTATTTTCAGAATGTGCCAAGGGTAAGCATGTCAAATCATCTTTTAAGCCAAAGAGAGAGGTCAGTACAAGCAGACCACTTGAACTGATCCATATAGATTTGTGTGGTCCTATGCGTGTCCAGAGCAGAAGCGGACACAGGTATGTTTGTGTTATGGTTGATGACTATTCCAAGTACACTTGGACTCTGTTCTTGTCTGCCAAAGATGAGACATTTGATGAGTTCGAGGTGTTGGTAAAACAGTTGCAGAACCAGTTGAACTGTTCACTGGTTGCGGTAAGATCTGATCATGGTACTGAATTTGAAAATGCTAGTTTTACTAACTACTGCAGGGACAACGGTGTAAGTCACAACTTTTCAGCACCAAGAACTCCACAGCAGAATGGAGTAGTAGAGAGGAAGAACAGAACCTTAGAGGAGATGGCCAGAACAATGCTCATTGAAAGTGGTCTCCCTAAGAGCTTCTGGGAGGAAGCAGTAAGTACAGCATGTTACATCCTAAACAGAGCATTGCTTCGTCCCACTCTGAAGAAGACACCTTATGAACTCCTAAGGGGTAGAAAACCCAATATTGTACACTTGAGAATCTTTGGATGTAAGTGTTATGTGCATAAATAATGGGAAGGAATAGTTGGATAAGTTCGACCCTAGGAGTGAGGAGGGAGTCTTCCTTGGATACTCCACACAGAGTAAGGCATACAGGGTCTTTAACAAAAGGACCTTGTGTATTGAGGAGCGTGTCCATGTAATTTTTGATGAATATAACATGTTCTTAGAGATTCCACAGGTTACTAAAGATGACTCCATAGGATTATTGGAGTTCACCGGAGAACAGTTCACTGGTCCAACTACTGATCAGGTAAGGGAACCAGACTCACCTACTAATTTAGCACCAATTGGTGACGGAGAGTCTGGTAATGCAATTGTGGAAGATACCGAAGAAGATAATCCACGGGAGGACAGTGAACAGGTAAGTGACTCAGGGGGAACTATCAACAACTCGGTTGACCCCACTGAGAATCAGGTAAGTGAACAGGAACAGAACACTAAGCAAACTGGTCCCCCACAGAACTTACAGCGTGCACCAAGTGAGGGGAAAGTTTGCCTAGTCGTAATACAAGAGAGAATGCACAAATGATTACTGGTTTTAAATGTTACAAATATCAGTCTTCTCATCCCACAGAACAAATTTTAAGTGACATTAATAAGGGGATTCAAACTAGAAGATCTGTTTATCAAAACTTTTGTGCATTCTATTCATTTTTGTCTAGTATAGAACCCACGGACTATAAAACGGCACTGTCTGACCCTGATTGGGTCTTGGCTATGCAAGATGAGCTGAACCAGTTCCAGAGGAACAATGTTTGGCATCTTGAGCCTAGACCAGAAGGCAGAACAGTTATTGGTACTCGATGGGTCTTCAGAAACAAATTGGATGACCTAGGTACAATAGTCCGAAATAAAGCTAGGCTTGTGGTGCAAGGTTACAATCAGCAGGAAGGGATTGATTATGATGAGACCTTTGCACCTGTTGCAAGACTTGAAGCCATAAGAATATTAAGTTTCTTTTGCTGCTCACATGAATTTCAAACTGTTTCAGATGGATGTCAAGACAGCCTTTTTGAATGGCTACTTAAAAGAGGAGGTATATGTTGAGCAGCCTCCAGGCTTTGAGGATGCACTGTTCCCCAACCATGTGTATAAGTTGGACAAGGCATTGTATGGTCTTAAACAAGCTCCTAGAGCTTGGTATGAAAGATTGTCTAATTTTCTGATGGAAAATGGTTACAAAAGGGGAACAGTGGACAAGACCTTGTTCATCAGACAAGGGGCTCTGATTTACTAGTTGTACAGATTTATGTAGATGATATTTTGTTTGGTGCAACTAATCAGATGCTATGTAATGAGTTTGCTGATCTTATGCAGAGTGAATTTGAGATGAGCATGATGGGAGAACTAGGTTCTTCCTTGGGCTACAGATCAAGCAAACAGATGATGGGATCATGATCCATCAGCAGAAGTACTTGAAGGAACTACTGAAGAAGTATGGTATGCAGAACAGTAAGGCATACGATACACCTGTTCCTACTTCATCCAAACTGGATGTAGATGATGGGGGAACAGCTGTTGATGCCACACTGTTCAGAGGTATGATAGGATCTCTTCTGTACCTTAGAGCTAGCAGGCCTGACATTATGTTCTCTGTGGGGTTGTGTGCTCGATTCCAGAGCAACCCCAAGGAGTCACACTTGAAGGCTGTAAGGAGGATTCTCAGGTACTTAGTAGGAACAGATGATTTGTGTCTGTGGTACCCTAGAGGTAGTACAGTTGAACTGGTCGGGTACACAGATGCAGACTATGCAGGATATCTTGTTGATCGGAAAAGCACATCAGGTATGGCACACTTCTTGGGATCATGCTTGATCTCTTGGGGTTCAAAGAAGCAAAATACAGTTGCTTTGTCCACAGCAGAAGCTGAATACATAGCTGTTGCAGCTTGCTGTTCTCAACTGTTGTAGATAAAGAGTCAGTTAAGAGACTTTGGTGTATTATTAGATTGTGTTCCAATACTTTGTGATAATACAAGTGCTATTAACATTTCTAAGAATCTTGTGCAGCACTCCAAGACCAAGCACATCGAGATCAGACACCACTTCCTTAGGGATAATGTGGAGAAAGGTAATGTGGAGTTGCTATTTTGTAAGAGTGAGGATCAGCTTGCTGATATCTTCACTAAACCATTGTGTAGAGAGTCTTTTTGTAGGTTAAGAGTCTTGTTAGGTTTAGTTAGACTTAGGTAGAAAGGCTTCTTTTCATTTTTCCTCAATGATTGGCTAGATTAGTACTCTTGGATGTATATAGTGCACATAATTTTGTTGATTCCATTCATATCATATTGAAGCATGAGCAGGTGAAGTGAACTAAGTTGCCCAGAACAGGTAAACTGTTTGGGGTAATGGAACAGTACAGGAGAACAGCAGATGTCCACATATATGTTCTTGCTAAATCCTCAAGGTTTTGGAAAGAATTAATCGAATATCCCAACTGCTGCCAGTTGTGATATTTGTACAATTCAAATTCGAATTTTTTGGCAAAACTCGAGGTAATGGAAAACTTTCCATAACCGTTGCCATGACGTCACTGGTAAGTTGAGTTCATTTATGGGAAGTTATTTCCCTCTCTCTTCCACTCCTATTACTTAACTGCCAAGCACTTCACTTCCTTAATTGCTCATTTGATCATCACTACATATATTCGTTCACATTGCTTCCCTCTTATTTTATTTTTCATCTCTGATCATCATTCACTTCAAAATTCTCGAAGTCTCTCTGTTTCTCTCTTGAGTTCATCATCTCGATTTTCGTGCATTTTTTTACCGGAAAGTTACTGAACAATGGGGAAGAAAGCTGCTACTGGAAAAACTGGAAAGGGTCAGAAGGGTTCAGCTACTAAATCGGAAGTTGCTGTTCCAACCGAGCATTCAGACAATACCAACAACACTGCTGTTACAGTGGCCTCTGCTCCACTACCTCTGGTAACACCACCTGAGCAGTGGTACTGTGATTCCACTACTCAAACCTCCATCACAACCCATTCAACCCGCAATTCCATCTTTACCACCACAAAATCAACCCACTCCACCACCACCACAAAACATACCACCACCACCACTGAAAGCCCAACCAATTTCTTCAAACCCTAACCCTAACCCGACTGAGCCCAGTGCTACACCCTCTGATCAAAACCCTAGTCAGGAATCAAACCCCACTTTGGTTGAGATAAATCAGGGGGAACAAGGGTCAACTGCTAAGGACCTAGCTGAGGTTCTTGAAACCGAATTTCTTAAGCCTTCAAACAAGCTTAATGAGGAGAAGGGTGACTAATATGTTGAGGATGATGTTGTAGTGACTGGTGAAGGGTCTCAGGTGGCTCCAATTTCGAAGGTGGTAGTTGGGAGGGCAACCAAAGCATCTGGCTTGAAAATCAAGGAGAAGGAGAACATGATGAAGCAAGAACAGTCTACTGGTACCCCCAAGGGAACCAAGAGGAAGGCACCTGTTCCCCGTTCTGCTAAAGGTAAACCAGTTACTTCTCTCTCTACTGTTCAGTCTTCCAAGAAGAATGTTATGTCTGGTTGTGGTTGTGAGCCTGGTTATTGGGAAATTCCTGCATTGCTTGAAGTAAAACAAATTTTAGAGTTTCAAGGTTGGTTGAGTTATATTCGTGTTGTGAAAAAGGCATATGTTGAACCTGTCAAAGAGTTTTATGAGAATTTGTTTCAATATCCTGATGGTAGTTTGGTCAGTACTGTGAATGATAAAGATGTGAAATTGTCTATGTCATCGTTGGCAAAGTTCATGAAGGTACCTAGGGATGAGTATTCTGGGTACAGTTCAGATGGTTGGCCTACTGCTTCTGGTGTAGGTCAAGATGAAATAATGAAGTTCTTGTTTGAGAAGATAATTAGGACTAGGGAGGGGTTTAAGTCCACTAGTCTGAAGGAACCTGTTATGAGGGTTTTGCATTCTATCTGCAGTAAGGTGTTGATTCCGAAGTCACAGGGTAGGGGTTCAGTTAGAATTATGGACATGGTATTAATGTACCTCATGCTGAAGAATGTCAAGATAAACCTGCCTGCCCTAATGATTGAGCATATGATGACATGCAAAACCTCACCCTCTCACTCTCTAGCCTATAGATCCCTTATCTCTGGGATTTTCATGAATGAAGGACTGTCTTTGGATGGAGACACTGTCCCGGCTTAGAAATTCTCCATGAAAATTCTGCGACAGAAGGGATAGGATATCCATGAGGACAAGCTGTGCTTTGCCGGTCAGACCCGCAAAGCACAGACTCCGGTTAAGAAAACTCCTGCCCCTACAACTAAGAAGAGAAAGGTGGAGGAGACCAGTACAACTACTGATCTCACCCCACTACTGTCTAAAATAGAGAAGCAGGATGCGACACTCTCTCAATTGGTGTCTTTAGTGCATGGCTTGACCACATCCTTCACAGAGAGGCAAGGGAGTTTAGAGGATAAGTTGAATGAGACTCGAAGTTGGATTGCTAGGATACAGGCTGAGGGAACAACTCGACAGGTAGTTATTGGTACTGGTCAGAAGGTTGAGACCACTCCAACTGTTCAGGCTACTATTGCTGCTACTGCTGGACAGACATCTACTGCTGCTACTTGTCATCGTTCTGAGGTTAAGGGACCCGTTGAGAAGCAGTCTGAGGATGACAAGGAAATCGACCTTGAGGAATCCGCCAACTCCTCTGCTGATGGAAGCCAAGAGGAAGAAGAAGAGGATGATGCTGAGGATGAAGATGCTAATGCCGATGATCCTGATGCTTCTAAGGACGAGATGGAGGATGAAGAGGACGATGATGATGAATGATGATCTGTTCTAGCTTTCTGTTCCCCTCCCCCTATCTATTGAACTGTTTTTGGTATCTGCTTTCCTAACCATTTTACAAGACATTTCTTTGATGTAATTTGGTTTCTGTTTAACTCTGCTGAACTATTATGCTGTCTGTTTGCTTGTTTTTGGGATTGTGAATTGTGACCTTGACAGGCTTATGCAGATAATTGATATGAATTAGTGGTTGATGCCACTGTTTGGATGAAAACGATAATTTGTGTATGTTTTGCTATCTTTGAGCTACTTTTTAATGATGCCAAAAGGGGGAAAATGGTCAGAAGTTCTGAAGCCTTAAGTCTAGTTGTAGATTGAGTCTTAGAATAATTTTAGTTTAATTAGTTTTCTTGCTTTTATAGGAAATAGCCAAGTTAGTTGGTTGTTTCGGAAAAATCAAAAAAATTGAAAATTTGAAAAAGTCCAAAAATAGTCTCATCATGGTTGAGTCGTTGCTGTATATAACTTGTTGTTTGCAGGAACTTCTCACAGGGTTTGTCATCATCAAAAAGGGGGAATTTGTTGAGTTCCCTAGTGTTTTGAGTGATGACAAACAGTTGCAAGAACAGGTACATTGGTCGGATGAATACAACTGGTCTGAACAGCTGAGAAAACTGTTCTTGGTCACTTGAAAGAAAGTGACATGTATGCTAACAAGTTATATGTTCAAATTGTTCTATGTGTTTAGCATACAGGTTTTCCAACTCTCTGAGCAAGAAGGTCCTTCGAGTTAATCTCGTAAACATTCCAAGATTGAAAAGAAGATCAAGGACAAGCTTTGAAGATGTTGAAGAATATGAAGATTAGTTCTAGGTTTTAGAAAGATCAAGGACAAGCTTTGAAGATGTTGAAGAATATGAATATTAGTTCTAGGTTTTAGACTAAGTCTTTATATTGTATAAATGCATAAGTGTGGTTGATTGCTTGTATTATTAATGGACAAATTATGTGACTTTTCTTGTAGAGTTAAAGACAACTAGACCAGTTGGTTAGTTGGCTTCAACACTACCAGTTGGAAGAACAATTCTACTGTTCGTACAACTCTGATCACCGTGTCAAGCAAGTAAACGTTTTTGAAGACTTTCCTAAAAAGAATTTTTGGAAACTTCAAGGTGATCTAGTAAGAGTATTTACTTAGGAATATTGTGTAATTGATTTTGTCGAAGTTAAGTTAACTAGATATTATTTTATCTTGTATAAAATAATATCTTGTAAACTTTCCTAAAATATGTGTGGATCTTTGGAAACAAATAAGTGCGACCTTGACAATACTTGTGATGTAGGACTCGTGACCACAAAAAGTGTGGTTCCGCAAGCATATGTCAGCCTAATTTTGCAAGGAAGGCAGAATTCACTTATCGCATGGATCTCTTGCCCAAGCCTCCATTGCTTTTTGGCCGGAGCATAGGCTCTCACGAGACCAGAGGCATTCGCCTAGCATCCTCTGTGTCACCCCAAATGAAATTTCTTGTTTTCTTATCAAAGTCATCACATATCCCTTTTGGGATATTAGCGATTTGCATGGAATATGTCGCAATACTGGGTAATGTGGATTTGGCCAGTGTAACTCTTCCCGCCTATGAAAGAAACTTGGAATTCCAACCGCAAAGCCTTCGATCAACCTTTTCCACTAAATGGGAGAAGGTAGCTTTAGTTACTTTGGAGTTCAAGGCAGGCATTCCTAGATAAAATCCTGAGTCTTCCGTGCATGGAATGTTAAGCGTAGTGCTAATAGCCTCTTTAAGATCAAGCGTACGTGGTATTCTTGGAGAAATAAACACGAGACATAGCAAAGATAACTTTCTCTCCAGAAGCCGCGCAAAATCTATTAAGAACATCTTGTATGATCTCAGCCTGAGCAATTGAGGCCTTTGCAAATATAACGATGTCATCGGCAAAAAATAAGTTAGAAAGAAGGGGTCCTTTCTTACTTATTTTAATTGGGTGCCAATGTTCATTAAAAATGGCTTCTATAATTGCTWKATTAAGTTTCTCCRTGCACATRACAAATAAATATGGTGATAACGGATCACCTTGCMTAATACCACGTGATGGATGAAATAAGGTAGTAGATTCTCCATTCCACAAAACTTGCATTCTCACTGAGGAAACACACTCTATTATTACATCAATCATGGTATGAGGAAGCCACATATTAGTGAGAGTGTCACGAATGAAATCCCATCTCAAACGATCGTATGCCTTTTCGAGGTCGATTTTGATGGCCATATGAGCTTGTTGGCCTTGCTTGTTACACGTAGAATGCAGGACCTCTTGAAATATGACTATGTTATCCGCTATTTTCCGTCCCAGGACATAACTACATTGAGTTGGCGAGACAAGAGAGGGGAGTTCAACTTTGAGACGGTGAACAAGGACTTTAGTGATGAGCTTGTAGGCTACATTGCACAATCATATGGGCCGAAACTGCTGAGCGTATTCAGGAGCATCTAATTTTGGAATGAGASAAAGAAAAGTATCATTAATATTGGAGGGGAGTCCATTACCATTCAAGCAGCAAGGACAATTTGAGTCACACTTGGCGCAACCAAGTGCCAATATTTTTTTGTAGAATAGAGCTTGAAAGCCATCCGGTCCTAGAGCTTTAAAGGCACTCATGAATTTTAGATCCGCTGCTACATCATTGGCCGTGTAAGGCCGAGTTAGTTTCTTCCATTCATAATCTGGGAAGAGAGGGAATAGTTTGCGAGGAAAACCTCCCTAAAAAATGGTGGTTTCCGCTGTGAATAATTTCTGAAAATGTTGCACAATATGTTGTTTGATGTACTCAATATCAGTGAGCCATTGATCATTATTGTCATGCAAGGTTAATATTTTACTCCGCCATCTTTGAACAACAATTGAGAGGTGGAAAAATTTTGTATTGCGGTCACCATCCGCAATCCATTCTTGTCATGATTTTTGGAACCACAACACCTCTTCTTGATTAAGGATGCCATCTAATTCTCTTCAAATTTTAGACTCAAGTTTTATTAGACCACGATCATGTTGCATAGCGAACTTCCTTTGAATTCCACCTATGCGGTCCATAAGAACTCATTTTTGTCAAAATATGTTGTGGAATACTTCACGATTCCATTGTTGTAGCTTGCTTGAAAAAGACTGCAAGAACGGGACTAGTGGCTTATCATTATCCCAATTATCTTCCATAAAATTTTGAAATTTGTCATGAGAGATCCAGCTAGCCTGCCTGTAACTTGAATGGCTTTTATTGAGGAAAGCAATTGGCAATAAAGCATACGGAGACTAAGAGGATGGGGCAATGGTCGATTTAGATTGCGGAAGATTTTTGACATGCGCATTGCTGAATTCGGCTCCCCATTTTGCATTGCATAGGAATCTATCCAATTTAGCACTTTTTCGAGTTTCAGTGGTCAGACCTCTAGCCCATGTATGAGGGGGACTTGTGACGCGCTCCCCCTTGGTCTYTTGAAACCAAATCGAGGAGGAGGGATGTGCAAATACAATTTATAAAACCTTAACTAATCACTACACTAGTGTAGTGGCAAGCAAAGGGTCGATCCACTAAGAAGTTTGTACACTTGAGACTCAAGACTTGATTTGGGGTGAAACTAGAGTTTGAAAAGGGATTTTAAACTAAAAACTACAAGGAAGTTGAACTAAAAGCTTTGAAATCTAAAGGACTAAGCACCTAGGATCACTAGGTTCCCTAATCTTGCAAAACCAATGCCAATCTAGTGGATGGCTCAACCCAAAACAATGATCATTGCAATCTTAATCTAGAAATTCAATTGAATTCATTTCCCAAATCTTTTAATCATCCAAAAACAAGCTTGAATTGGAATCCCTTCCTCATCCTCTCTTGTTCATGTAAAAATATATGAGGTTAACTATTCAAACCCAATACCCAATCCCTTGGGGAACTTGGGATGAACACTCCTTCACTAACTAATCAAAACAACCTCCCAATCCCTTGGTGAAATTGCACTAGAAAGCTTAGCAAACCATGGGGAAACTCATCATGGATTGAGCATGTAAGTATAATCATGACATTGGTTGCACTATATTAAGGTTCCTAATTACCTAGGCATGAAGACTACTCATAAAACATTGCAAAGAAGAACAAAAACTAAGAGAATTAAGCAGGAAAATAGAGGYATTGCCATGAAATTGAAATTGCAGAACTCAAATAGGGTATTAAAGAAAAGCAATTACACTACTCAAAACTACTCAAAAACAACAAAACATGTAAAAATAATAAAGGAAACAATCTAGCAACAATAGAAACAAGAATTAAAGCATACAAAGAAAACCCCCAAAACGTACATACACAAAATCTGCAGAAAATGAAATTAAAACTTGCATAAAACTGTAATTTAAGGTGAGAATCATACTCTACTTGTCGAGACGATCGATTTGCATATAAGATTCGTCAAAAAGGAACAAGAAATGAGGAAGATAAAAGCAAAACAAATTCTTGAAGCTAAGCTCTAATGAAGTTTTCTTTCTCCTCTAAATTACTTGGGGAAGAAGATGAAGAAAGAAAGAAAATTACTGAAAAATAAAATGCAACTAAAACTAAATTAATTCTAATTACAACATACTACAATTACAGCTTTCTCCTCACACATCTATATATATACTACTCCCTAACAAGTTTTGCTAAATATTACAAGTTTGCCATTACTAAAGTCACATAAGTGAATGCTCGAAAGTCAACTCCATTTTCAAACGGCCATAACGTTTGATGTAGACACCTATGGAGGCATGCCATATGTCATTGGAAATCTCTCGTTCTCTAGTTTCCAACGCAATTTGACTCACATCAAAATTTCATGTAAATCAAAAGTTATGAGCAAAACAGTGAAGGTTTTTTTTTTTGACGAGCAAAACAGTGAAGGTTACGCGTACACTCCATGCGCGTACGCTCGAAAATACTTCTGGAAAAAAGGGGAGGAAGCTGCAGGCGCGGGCCAGACTCCTTTGGCCTTCTCAACTTCCTCTACTTCGGACGACCATAACCGATGTGTATAAGAGACAGGGATTGCAGCTTATATTATACTGTTGCAAAGATCCCGGAGTCTAATTTCCAACGCAAAATATRTCACCTACAAATACAAAGTGTGCCGAAAGATATGGATCTAAGAAGGTGTTAGGGTACATGAAACATTACTTTAAAGCTCAACCCTTGGAAATATAACCAAGCCAACWTGCAACAAACCACATCACWAGCACATACATGCCATGGCAACTTGTAAACACTCACAACACTTGCAAATAAGAGCATAGGAATAGGAATGATGAGAAATCAAGCTAAAAACCTACAAAAAACCACTAAAAGTGCACAAAACTATACAAAGTGGAAATCTAGCTAAAAAGCTAGTAAAATTGATATCGAAAACAAACAAAATGGACAAAATAAAGGAGAGCCTAAATGTGACAATTTTTGGCACTTATAACCTCTCCCCCAACTCGGACCTTTGCGCGTTCTCGAGAAAGGAAAGAAGAAAACTATACAATAACTCACTTTCATAGGAATCATGTTCACTTTTAGCAACTAGTGACAAGCCCTTTAAAACCTCAAATCGCTAAGAAGGACGAGGAAGGTCTCGTGAGGGTTTTCAAAGAGAAGACCCACAACTTCATAAATATGAAAAAATCATGGCAAAGGTTTTCAAAATCACAAGGAACACAAGTGGAAAAGCAAAACGAAAAAGAAAAATGTGGATAGAAAAACAAAATGTGCCTTGGATTGGATTTCTCGGAATTTTAGGTACGCTAATAAGTATTAAGGATGTCCCCTCAGCTAGAAGTCAAGCAAGCATCAAATATATATCACAAATTGTGTGCAACTTTCAAAGCTTGCAATAAATCAAGTCATTCCACTCTCTTCTTCTCTCCAAAGTGACCCTCCTTGGATTCAAGACAAACCAAGCTCGGTGACAACACATAGCTCAAAGAATTGCATAGAGAGATCTTAAGAGTGAAGTTAAAGCACATTGCACTAGACATTCCAAAATGAACAATTCTGACTTCCTCCACCTTTTGTGACTCAACTCCCAAAGTCAAAGGTCTTTCCGGGTTATAATGTATAAGCTAAAGGTTGGGTGAGGATAAAAGTATTTGGCTTGTGGTGGTATACCTACACAAGTGAAGTTTACAAATATCAAACCAAACTTTGGGGATTGAGGTGCCCTAATTCACATCACTCACACACTTGGGAGCTGAGGCAAGTTTATAGCACACTCGCTTTCTCCCATACAATTTGCTACACTTTGAACTATTTTCCCTTTTTGTGCATATTTTTGTATTTTTTCTGTGTTTTAATATTTTTTCTAATTTTTTTCCAATGCACTTGGGAATAACTTTGCAATACTATTGCATTTCACTTACACACTATACATCACTTTGAGGCTTTATAAACTTAGCCTATACAAACTCAAAAACCACACTTCACTTGTTTTCTAAAGGTCAAAACATGTGAGAATTTGGCTTAGAGGTACGTAATGTGGCTAACAAATATAGGAAAGCTCAAAGGGGTGCCAAAGTTGAATGAAAACCCAATTTTTTTCCCAGATACGTACGTGGAAAAAGAAATAAAAAGGCAAATGAAAAGGAAACAATTTGAACCCGAAACCCGAGATGATTGCCCTTATCTTCCTCAAGTATTCGGTCTAGTCTCGGAAGTCACAGCAAATAGTTGCAGGAAGGAGTCTAGTGAAACATCAATTTTTGTGGAATTTTGACTTGAATGTGTAACTTGGCTCTTAGGAGAATACACACAACTCAAAGGTCTCATTTATAAAAAGAATCACCAGCTTAGGTTTTCCATCATTTTAACCAAGCTACGCCCGACTTCGATAGGAAGCCAATCCACATGAAAATATTCATGGGCTTTGCTTGTAAAGTGTCGTCGACCAAATAGATACCTAGGAAGAGAACTTCAATGACTTTGTATTTGAAAAGAGTGGTGAATTTGGAAAATTTGGACCTTGCAAGATTTTTGTTGAAGAAAAAATGGAGTTTTCTTAAAATCAAATCCCATCCAATATCCATATCATACACAAAACATAATTTACTACTTTGCCTTGAACAAAGAGAAGAAATAGAAGAGAGAAAGAAAACAAAAGGAAAAGCAAAGGAAAATTGAAAATATTATTTTGCCTTTTTTGGATTTTTTTTGTGATTTTTACAACTTTGTACCTAAAACACAAAGTACAAAAACATATAATACACAACAAAAATATAGAAAAATCCTAGGAAAAAAGGAAACTTTGGAGATAACGAGTTCACACTACAAAATCTTATCTTTCCTTATCAACTCAAGACTTGGCCGAATTCAAGGACATACAAGTAAACCTCAAGGGGGATCCAAAACTCACCGTGTAACAAATAAGTAAAAATGCCGTAGGAACAACCCGTAGAGCGCAGCAAGCACTAATCCCAAAGAAGTTCATCCAAAGTTAAAAGAAAAATCTAAGAATCTAGCCACATAAATTACAATAAAATAAAGAGCTGGAGATTAGAGAAAACTTACAAACCGGCATCCAAAGCAATATAGCACAAAGCCCCAAAACCGGGCTCACATCCAGCTTACGCTCCAAGAAAACCAAACTCCACAAGCATAATATAAAGAAAAAGAAAGGTATAAGAGCGTATCAGAAGCTTGTAAAAGTCACCTCGCACAAAGAGGGAAAATTCCCTCCCAACTAAAACGTTTGCTCGTCCGAGCAAGGGGGAGTATAACATCATGTCCAAGGGAGGGGAAGGGATGGTGGGGAAAGTAAAGGAGATATGTTACCC
>SNQN01010697.1:0-11483 GCA_008642245.1 Bassia scoparia | reverse complement strand
GACAAATTAAATAAAGTTTCATCATCTCTATAACTATTAAAAAAAACTCCGTCTTTGTGATCTATGATCCTATTTTTCATGATGATAAATGTGAAGTAAGGAAGATTGTGTCAAAAAACAATTGAAAATAATATGAGAAGAAATTTGAATGAATTGTTTTATCTAAGTAAAAAAGTATAATTAAAATTTTTTTCAAAAAAAGGAAAAACGTAATAGAAGATCAAATAGACGTAACTTATAAGAAAGAAAAAAATAGAAAATGAGAAAAAAAGAAGGGAAATTAAAAAAAAGAGATTTAATGTAGAGGAGAATTAAAAAAATATAATGTCATGTGTAGAGTATGCTAGGCTGAAAACTTTATTTGTTATCAAGATAATAAATAGATAAGTAGGAATAAATAAGTGGTAACTAGATGTTTTTTTAAAAAACACCACAAAATAAATAATAGAATAATAATAGAATGGATTAAATAAATAATAGATAGTGATAAGGAAAATATAGACAAAATAAAAGATAAGATATCAGATAGTACAAGATGGAAGTCTGATGATGTGTCGATCATTGCCTGTCCATAATCCTTAGGTAGATATTATAGTGTTAGATATATAACTATGGTATTGTGTTGCGTCATGCTGTTGCTCCCAGGTCTATATATATTTTTCTTCTTTTTTAGAACATTTTTATATTTGTCTATTAAATTGATTTCCATCAGAGTGATGACACATCAGATATAAGAAGCCATACTTAGAGAAATTGAGATGATTTGACAAGAAAAATCATGTCTGAGAGGCCCTCAAAACTCTTGCATGATAAAAAATTTAAGACTCATTAGTGACTCTATTTGAGGAAATTTTAAAAGTTAATATCAACAAAAATTTATAATTTTTTTATACTTATTTAATAAAAACAAATAATATCTAATTGTTGTTATTGTTATGTTATTCGAAATGTGGCGACTACCTTTTAAATTAAGCAAGCCACTGTTGTTCCCATAATCAATAATGGTGAATTGTATTTTTTATGTGATCAAATCATAGATTAGCAAAATAAATTATTGCTATACGTCGTTCGTTTTTTAGTACTGCAATCATTTCCTTTTATAGAAGTGGGCGGAAAAATTTGAAATGATTTGTCGAGCAACAATACCTTGGGGGTGTTATAGGGTTTTAAAACATATCGCGAACACTGTTTATAATTATTTTTTTAAAAGAAACAACCTTTTAGAATCATGACCTTTTCGAATCTATCCACTGTAGACTGGAATTTTGCTAAAGCACCTTTAATATTTTTATGCTTGTGTGGGTGTATTCCCAGTTTTACCTTGCTCTAGCCATACCACGACAGACCTACTCCTAGTCTCCTATGGGGATATGCCACCACGATCTCGCAATATCGAAGCCAGCCCAAAGCCTACCACAACAGCGCGTTGAATTTACTTCCAAGAATTGAAGTTTTTCGAAGATTTCACACAGGAATTCTCATGCTTGCTATGATGTACCACCAATTTATTCTATTGAATGTCAACTGTTGGTTGTGTTATCAATAATTTTTGTGAGACTGAAAGCAGCGACAATCTAATGTTCCAGAACTATGTTTGAGTTAATGTTATAATTAGGATTTTTCACTCCTAAAATACAGTAGGAATTTCGAACCAATTGCCTAGAGGTTGTATCAACCCTAAGAGAGCGATGGAATTGCCAACTCAAGATTTCCTTGATGTGAGATCTAAACCTTCTGAATTGTCGAAGGGAATAACAAGAATGGTCAACGACCGAAGCTCCAAAAGTGAGTAATAAGAAGATTGTGGTTGGTTGTTGATTGTGAGGAGAAAAGAGTGGATGGCTAGCATGCGTTCGTAGGTTGTCAGTGATTATTTGGATTGCGTAATGGAGTTAAACACTAATAACTTACAAGTTCGAAAGAGGAAAGCATTGCATGAAGAGTGTTATGGTTTGATGGTCTTGGTATGGTGAGGAGAGAGCAGCTAGAGAGGTTGATTGGTTGTGTTAGCTAGTGTTGGGCAGTGGTGTTCGATGTGGTTCTTGTTGGTGTATCTTATATAGATTGGTGCATGGTTGGGTGATGTTATGGTGGGAGAATTGGTGTCTGGATGGGTGGTAGTGCGGTGTCGTTTGGGTTGTGCTTTTCCGGCAATTGATTTCATGGGTATGGTTTTGTAGTAGGCTAGTAGATGTGGTGTTAGAATGGACAGAGAGAGAAGGAAAATGGAAGGAGGAGTGTGTGGTGGTGGGTGAACGACTAAACAAATGGAGAAGATGGCTCAAACCGTTATAATGGCAATGAGTCGCAATGAGTTTGCATTTAAAAGGCTGTTTGTGTTTCTGTATTGTTTTTCCTCTTTTCTATTTCTTGATAGATTTTATATACTGTAATATATTCACAAATGATGTTATTCTCCTTCGATTCCTTAAATCATTCATCTCAGTTTTTTTAAACAGGTTTTCTATAGTATTTAAAATGACACTATTAGTCTTCTCATTTAGTTTTTTCAATACTCCTATCAAACTTTACTTACAACAAGGTTTTATTGCTCTTATACTCTCAGAAGACAAAGATCTCACTTCATTTATATTAAATATTACAATTTAAATGTTAATTAAAAAATTAATTTAAAGTTGACTCAACAATACTACCCATTGTCGCTGAAGAAGGCTGTCTTGTCCTGGTCTTCCTCCTTGAGAGGGATTTGGTGAAATCCTAAATATGCATCTACAAAGCTCATAGCTTCATACCCCACCGTAGAGTCTATCAACTTGTCAATCTTAGGAAGAGGGAAGCTGTCTTTCGGGCAAGCTATGTTGAGATCGGTGTAGTCTATGCACATTCTCAATGTTCCTTTTGGTTTAAAGACTAGCACCATATTTTCTACTCATTCTGGATATTGACATGGACGAATGAATCCTGCGTCTAGCAATTTTTTGACTTCCTCATCCGCTGCCTTRCTACAAACCGGTCCCAAATTTCTCTTCTTTTGCTTCACTGGCTTCATTGTGGGCTCAACATTCAAATTATGCTGAGTGATCTTTGGATCCAGGCCTGGCATATCTTCCAATTCGAAAGCAAAGACATCCTAGTACTCCCTTAATAATTTTTTAACTTCCTATCCTAGCACCTCATTCATAGCATCACCAACCTTAACCGTTCTTTCGGGAAGAGTTAGATTTAATGTGAAGTCTTTTTGTTAACCCCCTGGTCTGGGGCGAGAGATAGAAGCAAAGAGTCCATGGATTGCCATAGCTTCTTGATGTGTACCATGAACCATTGGCACCTCTCTCGCCTTCCTCTTCTTCTGAACCCTTTGCTCTGCTGGTCCTACTTCTTCATTATCTTTRCCCCCAACAAGTGGCTTGACAACAGTTAGGTAACACTCCCGAGCAAATTGTTACCATAGATAACCCCAATTTTACCATYGTTGCATACAAACTTCATAAGCATTAAATGGGTTACCACAACAGATTTTGAGGCGTTAAGGGTTGGCCGACCAATAATGACATTGTATGCAGTTTTGTTCTGCATCACCAAGAATTTTACCTTCATGTGCCGACACTTATCTTCCTTTCCTAACCAAAGAGGCAAGACAACAGTGCCCACTAGTTGGATGATCCCACCTCCAAAACCAATGATGGGATTATGGCAAGGAACAAGATCATCGTCATTATTTTTCAACTTTTGAAGGCAATCGAAGCTTATGATGTCAAAAGAGCTTCCGGTGTCAATGAGGATTCGTGGAACTCGCTTGTCCGCTACCTTCATTTCTACTACGAGAGGGTCATCATTGGGGGTGCTTACCTCCCCGCGATCCTTCTCGCATATTAGCACATTAGGAAATTCATCTCCCTCTTCCTTGTCTAGGACCATTACTTGTTGAAAATTTCTCACATACTCCTTTTGGCCCTTAGCAGTTGGACCTCCTGCTGTGAACCCACCAAAAATCATGTGGACTATGCCAGAATCAGAATTTTCTCCGTTTGGGGCACCCTCTTTTGAGGGAGTCTTCTTCGAAAACCTTTTTATCAAGTGTTTTCTCACCTTGCCTTGGTGTGCCAAGCGATACAAAGTTCGTTGCAAGGTGAAGCAGTTTTCAGCATCGTGTCTAACCTCTTTATGATATTTGCAAAACTTGGACTTGTCTCTCAACTCAAGTTYAGTTTTAATTGGAGGTGGATCTTCAATGGTCACATCCCTACTGACCTCTTTGTACACTTGAAAGATGTCTTTGGTGTATCCCACCGTAGGAGTGTAATTCTTCAATGTTCCAAGTCCYTGACCTCTTTCGATCATTGCCACCATTTCGGTGTCCTTGAGTGTGACTATGCTATGGTTTTGAAGAAGATGGTGGTTCTATTTCCTTAAATTTGTGGACTGAGCATATCTCCTCAACATGGATGTAAGGCTATCTCTCTAAGAATTTCGTTGAGGTTGGAACTTTTTCCGATACATGTAAGAGGTACTATCATCCTATAGCCAAATAAGAAATTTTCTAGTATCATTGATTTGTCAAGCCAGGATTTGCAAGGATATTCATTGTTGCAAGCGCTAGACATAAACATCTCGCAGACTTATAGTTGCGATCTAGTATGCAATTTACCCAAGTGGATGCTACAACTTTCATTCTGGCGCTTTGCATGAGTGATGAGAAAGGAGAATAGATAATTATGAGAATTCATGGAATAGAACTGAGGGCAAGCATTGACATTTCAGCGCGCATGCCTTTTAGAGTGATAAGAAATACTTGACTAGTCGCATATGCTGCTTTTAAATTGTTAATGAGATGCTTGTAATGGCCAAGTGAATATTACAGGATGTTGACGTCATATGCCAATCGATGAGGAACTTAACTTTTGTGTTGGGGGAGATCAGAGCGAAGAGGTTGGAAATGGCTTTTGTGAAAGGAGAGTGTTGGTAATCATCCTGCCTCCCTTTACAAGGGATGTCTCGCTCCTGAAATGGGAGAAGACGCTTGGTGTTGATCTCAGACACTAATTAGTAAGACAGCCTTAACGTCTGTTTGATGACAATGAGAAGAAGACACAATTGGGACGTCGCTCCTGATGTGCTATGAGATAGGAACAGAATAGGGATTATCGATAAGTGATGAGGACTGAGATTCCATAGCACAGAGAGTGATGTTGCGAAGAGAGATAGTCACGTCATGAGTACTTGCTTATGCCTCTCATCACCATTTCTTCATAAAGGATCTTCGGGATCCTTGCTTTTCACTACTTCCTTCTTATTTGGATGATCGTAGCGGAATGCATTAAGGAAGCTTTCAGATCACCATCTTTTTACACCTTTTAATGGAGTTCATTGCTCCTCTTATCGCAGTTTTGTTGGAACCTCTTCGTCATCTTGTTTCGTCTTTCAAAACGATAAGCCCCCCTACTTGAAGGCATTCTAGTGCAGAATGGCGAGTGGTTTAGGATGGCTACTGGTAAAACCTCTAACCTAGTCTCTCTTCGCTCACATGGGAGATTTTCTGTCGGACATGCTTGCCTTTTGTCTTTGGGAGTAGGATTTTGATCTCTCATCGTCTTAAGACTCCGGTGCTATGGGGTGTTGTCCTACCCAAAACATGTGCCTGGCAGAGCTTCTCGACCGCTCACACGAAGCCCTTAGGGTTTGTGTTTGCACGCAAGGCACTTTTCAAGCGTGCATCTGCACTCTTTAGAGCTTGAAAAGCTGAGCCTTCATGTCTTATTATTCAGCAAAATTAATCATAAATACCTATCGACAGTCACCATCTCCTATTACTTATTGAGGAAACACTCGGAGTTAATAGGAAATGTCAGGTCTCTGAGTGATAAGTCTTCTACATATTATCTCGAAAGACTGAGTTAGTAGGATGAGTTTCAACATTTGGTTGACTTTCTTTTTTAGAATGCATAGCGAGGAGAAGTGTTGATCCCCTTACGTACTGCAGTTTGGTCAATCCTCCTAAGAACCTTGTTACCTGGATTAGCACTTTCCTAGACACCGCGAAATTGTACAAAGAGATCTGGACTAGACTCTATTTCCTCAAAGCTTCTGGTTTACATACTAAAAAAGGGCAAAAAATCACATTTTTTAAGCAAACGGTGAAGTTGGTCGCGGATGTTCTTATGATAAGAAACCAGATTTTTTATATTACGATTTTCTGATTGATGTAAGACGATGTTCATTAAGAAAACGAATATCTTAAGAATTATTATAAACAGAAGACCGGACTACTAAAAAGGTCTCTGAATATGAATATAATTTATTTAAAAAAATAATGTTATTGTGGTAGCCATAGTAATATAGTTGAACAAGTGTTATATGGTATGCAAATATAAGCCTACGGTTTTATTAAACAGTAAACACACAATATTTTCACTTCTTTCTTCTTTCTTCTCTCTCGCTAACACACGCTCCTCAAACATCTCTTTTTATATATGCTCTATCTATTCTCTCACCAACACCTTCATCACCGTTGTTTATTTACTCGATTTACAAGCTGCTCGTTTTTTAAGGTATTTATTGGTAAATTTATATTTATTCGCCTTTATTTCAATTCTAGATATTTCGCTTTTTGTTGGGTTTTTCATCGGTTATTCGTTTTATAGATCTGGGGTTTTTTTGATTAATTTTGTTTTTTTTCAGTCATAATATGAGGCAGAATCAACAACAGCGAGGAGATTTTGATATCAAAACCTCTTATTGATAAGAGCCTTTTACGGTTTCAATTAGGGTTATTTTTATTTATCCATTAATTTAGAGATGGAGAGCATTGATTATGAAGTGCCAAATATGGAATTGATTATATCCAGACTGCAGTTTCAAATTTGGTTTCGGATTGGGCTTTAAAATTTTTTCTTCTTCAATTTGTTTTTTTAATTATTTTGATTTTCATTCTGGTTTTTTTATTTGTGCGCTTGTGAGGCGTGACTGTAGGTGGTGGCGAGGAGGTGCGGTGACGGCGCTGTGGGGTAAACGTGTGATGWTGTTGTTCAGAGGAGAAGAAGGGAATGTTGCGGTTTTGGATATTGTGAAATAATAATAGGTAAGAGAAAATTCGAGTAATTGAAGATGAGAAAGAAGAGAACGAAGAAGAAGGTTATGAAGATGAAATGTATTCTTCGTCATCTTTTCTCTCTCTTAGTTCAAAGCCTGATTGAACTTGTTCTTTTTTGCTCATTTTGATTTCAATTGAAGTTGTTTTTGTTTGTTTGAAGTTTTAATGATTTAYGAAAATTAGATTCATACAATAATTCTTCAAGATTTAATTGGACTTAATTTGTTTATTATTCCTTGCTTTATTTGTGAAGGTGCTAAGTTAGCCAAAGTGTATATTCATTTGTGTGCAACTATGCATTCATTCCGTGTGCTTGGTGCCTAGTTAATGTTGCATAGTTCTTATGAAGACTTTGTTCAAATTTTAAAGGGATTGTTTTAGTATATTAGGTTTAGGCTTAATTTTTCTATGTTATCCTGTATAACATAATTTGCAAGTATATGATGAGCTTATTGCTACAAAATTTATGCAATTTTGATGWTAATATCCTGGTTTAGTTGCTCGATTCTTCTATAAAAAAATATCTTTTTTTAATTAATATTTTCCTTGGCTTTTGTGTGAATTTTGTTTGAATTGTTATCTTATCTTATTTTACTAGTGTTTTGATTTTGGCTCTCAACTTCAAACACAACTAAAGTTTTTTCAATTGGAGAGTATGAAATATTAAATTCAATTGTTCTTAGTGGTAACTCTTTGAAACATGTCATTTTGTTGCAGGATAATGAAGTTACAACCTCTTTATAAGGAGGAGTTGCATTTTCCGTAATTACATCTCSARAATTTCAWTAATTTTTTACTATTTTTTTAGAACTGAATTTGGAGTTTTTTATTGTATGTTAAATTGTATCTCTATATTAGTTGGTTTGAATTGTTGAATTTTGTACCCCCATAGTTTCTAATTATTTTGGAATTGTTTAGTATTATTTGTTTTAAATTATAACAATTTGAATTTTAAAATTTGAAATTTTGTCATGGCGGATAACAAAAATTCGAGCATATTGTAGTATTGTGAGGTGTGACATCACACCTCATAATACCTTTTTTTAAAATATTTAAAATTACTATAAAAGACCGATTGTAAGTAAAAAWCCGGTCTTTTATGTAGATTAAAGAGATCACATCTATCAATATCATCGATCTCTTTGACCTACATAAGAGACCGGTTTTGACGTACAACCGGTCTCTTTGATGGATTTAAGAGACCGCAAAAAATGATCGGTCTTTTTACCTAAGAGTCTTGTCACTTTGAGACGRGTTGTTTTGTGATCTCTTTGGCCTTTTTCAACCAGTCTTTTAAGCTTTTTTTTGTAGTAGTGGTTGAGAGAGGGTTGACGGGCTTTTTGTCAATTGCTACTTCAGAAGAGTGACCTCTATTAAAAAGTAGGTTAGGCTTGGCAATTTCCTCCTAGCACAGAAAGTGAGACCTAAATCTAGTCAAGGTCCTTAGCAACTTCTCTCAGTCCTTAGCACCGTTGCGTGCTACGCTTTTGACACTCACAAAGGAGAATAATTCCTTATTCGAATTATTCTCCCCTCCGATGCTTAAGTAAGTACGGAACAAAGGGAGCAAAAGTGCGTATTTAGTGAGAGAAAGTGATGTGGAGAATGCTCTCAAGTAGTTGGTTGGTGTGATAATTAAATAAAGTGCAATAAATGAGCTTCTTGGTATTTATAGGCATTTTGCCTTGGCCCTTGGAAGCTTGTGTGTGACAGCTTGCACCCTCCACACCATCAATTGTCCATTAATCCCGATTGGTGCACGAATATTCTGTTCTCGAATTTAATATTATCTATACATAACGCTGTGCCACGTAGATCACTTTGTCCGTTTATTAGAAGACAACGTGTCCAAATTTATCACTTGACACATTCATCAACTATTGCATAGCAGGCTATCGATCCCAAATATTTCAAGTATGTTTCTTTTTCAATGTTACATTTAAATGAATTTTTGAAAAGTTTAAATTGAAATAATCTAAACTTATACTTCATACTAAATATTTGATTTTTATTTATTAATTGTACACATGTGTTACATTATTTTACATTTTTACTTTGATAAGTTTCTAATCGATTATTGCCAATTTAACCTAAAAAAGCTACCAAATGCACAAGGTTAAATGATGTGGAAAGCATATGACCATGTAAAGTAGGAAAAAAATGTTTAGCAATAGGAAACATGTAACACAAAATTAAAATTCACCAAATTCATTTAAATTTCTTCATTTATGTTACTTAAATCTAATCTAAAAAACAAATAATAGTAAAATAAGTCTATTTAGGCCTTGTTTGGCAAAACAGAGTTTAGAGTTTGATGTTAGAGTTGTACTTTTCTTCAGTGTATTGCTGCTGTGTTTGATATGAATTGTGTTTGGTGACACCTTAGCTTATGCTTGAAGTTGTTTGTCCAAAATTTACATTTATAACTTGTTTTTTTAATTTTCACTGTTTTAAAGGAAAGATTAAAAAAATGTGAGTTACTAATGACCTTATACACAAATATGTATTTATGATTTTCCATAACATGCAAACCCACACCCGTAGGCTTTTTATTCGTTTTAAAAAAATCATCATACTTGTTTTCCTTAAGAAATTGTCCATGCACGCCTGCATAGGTTAATCCAATTTAAAGATAGCACAATGACTACTCTCTCCTCTCTCTCTCTTCTTCTCTCTCGTTCTCTCTGCTCTCTCTCTCTCTCTCTCTCTCTCTCTCTATATATATATATATATATATATATATATAATATTTAATATATATATATATAATATATATATATATATAATATATGATATATGAACGATATACTGTCAGGTAGTTTAACTACACCCAAATTGATTGCCAAATGAACGATTATAGTTGTAGTCCGGTTTCCTATTACATATTTAAGAAGTACGTGTTGTCGTCCTATTTTCTCATCAACACTAGCAAGTAATTTTCATCACGGATTTTTGACATTTCATTATTACCAAACGTTGAGCTTCTTGCAGAAGAGTTAGAATCGATCTTCCCGAGATGCTCAGGTAGGAACAAATGTGGGATCCTAATCTATAATTTTGAATGTGGGGTTAAGAACTTTGTTTAATCTGATGTAGTTTTGCAATGCAAAAGAAGCACAAATAATTCTATTTTTGATCTTTTCTAGAGAATTTGGCATTTCTTAATATTTTCCATCTGCTTTTAAAATGCCAAATGCTCTCTCAATCAACTTCTTAATGAAGAATTGGCGCGATTGAAAATTTCTGCGAGGTCAAGCATCCACGAATCAGGAATTGCCCACCAACGCAAATTCAGATTGATGATACCGTTATCTTATGGAAAGAGTCAAATATCCTTCTCTTTCGGATATCCTTTATCTACCAAGCTAATATTTCCCTCAGCATGGAAAAGTCTTACAATATTAAACTAAAAAGAGCTTCAAGTTAAAAAATTAACAATTAAAAATTAAAACATTAAAAATAGCGTAAGCATTTTGACAAGGTTATGTAATATCAGAGGGGGGGGGGGTGAATTGCTGGCTTGAACTATAAGCCAATTTTTCTTTTTGCTTCCGACCTTATAATGAAGGGAACCAGTTGGGCTTGGTTCCTATACGCAGCGGCAATATTAAATTAAAGCAATAAAGAACACCAGTATTTAACAGTTCACCTAACTCTGGGCTACGTCCTCCACTATCCTAAGCTCTTTTATAATAAACTTTGCAAAAACAAAGAACTTGCTCACTCTACTGTTCCACATACTCCGGGAACCAGACACGCCCACACTCACACTCTGAATGTTGCACTCGACGCACACTCGTAAAGTCCAACTTTTGTGTTTGACTCACAACACACCACCAACCTTAACCCCTCTGTAATGCCTTTACAAAAGCATCTTTCTCTCTACTACAACTACCCTCTTCTTAAGAGAGGCTAAGTAATGAGAATGTGTTAAAGTCGACCCACCCTAGTGACTCAATAGTAATGGACTGTGCTTTCGTGTTTTCTCTCAAAATATTGATTGCTCTTCTTTAATCCCGTAGAGACGAGTTTATAGAATATGGGAAGTATGATGGCATTTGATACTGTATATTGACTTAAACCTAGTTTCCATAAAAAACTTTGCCTGTCACTTGTCCAATAGACTTCCATCAGGAGCAAGCGCATTAGCTAACTTCATTATCGATCATAGTAATTTTTACTTATATCAGTGTATTGTTGCTTGTGTCCTTTTATCACATAGTAAACAAATCTAGAATTACTTCTACCATAGTGCGAAACTCAGCCCGAAGATCAACTTCAGATATGGTTTATGTTGTTTTTAAGGCCCAAATATCTTTTACCCACCCCCCAAAAATCTCTCTCTCTCTCTACACTCTACTCACACAACTACACACTTAAATTTTCTTCCTTTTTATTTCCTTCTCTCTTCTCTTCTCTTCTCTCTCTCTCT
>SNQN01010696.1:9478-21120 GCA_008642245.1 Bassia scoparia | reverse complement strand
AAGACAAGAACCAGCATACGTTTGCACTTTAGACGAAACAAATGAGGTGCCCAACCTCGATCCAGAAGAGCCATGGTACAAAGACATCAAGGACTACCTAGAGACTGGCGAATATCCTTCTAGTGCAACCAAAAAGCAATAGAGAGCTTTGAGACGTCTCGCATTTGAGTACCTACTTCAAGGCGGAGAACTCTACAAGCGCCACTATAATGGTCTCGACCTACTTTGCATCACTCAACAAGTAAGTAGAACAGTCATGGAGCACGTCCATGACGGAATCTTTGGCACCCACATGAATAGCAGGCTCCTAGCCTCCAAAATGATCAAATTCGGGTATTACTGGACCACCATGGAAAGAGATTGCATGCAATACGTCCGTACGTGCGACACCTATAAAAAATACTCCAATGCACAACATGTTCCTCTGTCTCTCCTATCCATGTTTGTCTCTCCATGGCCTTTCTCTACATGGGGAATAGACATAATAGGGAAGATTATGCCGCCCGGGAAAGGAGGTCATGAATTTAAACTTGTGGCCATAGATTACTTCACGAAGTGGGTCAAAGCAGCGTGATATGCTAAGCTCCAAGCTAAGCACGTGGCAAAATTCATAGAAAACAACATCATCTGTCGCTATGGGGTTCCTCATGAAATCATTAGTGACAACGGCACCCACTTTCAAGCAGAATGTGCGGATCTGAGCGCCAAGTATAAGATTCAGCACCACAAGTCATCACCGTACAGGCCACAAGCCAATGGGGTAGTGTAAGCAACTAACAAAAATCTCAAAACGATTGTCTCTGAGATGACAAAGAATTATCGAGATTGGCCTCAAAAGCTACACTTCGCACTATGGGGTTACAGGACCTCTATTCGCACTTCAACGGGAGCTACTCCGTTTTCACTGGTCTATGGTGTTGAAGTTYTTCAARRAGTAGAACTAGAGATTCTGTCTCTACGCATCGTCCTAGAAAGCYAACTCCCAYAAGCAGAATGGGTAAGAGCGAGATTCGACGAGTTAGCTTTGTTCGACGAAAAACGGCTAGCAGCCTTGCATCATGTGCAAGCGTAACAAAAGAGGGTCGAACGYTKCTTCAATRAGRGAGTCAAATTACGAGGCATCAAAGAAGGTGATTTGGTTCTTAAAGCACTTCGCAAAACGYTCCTAYATCCTCGAGGCATGTTTCGTCCTAATTGGGCAGGTCCTTACATTGTCAAAAAGATCTTACCAAAAGGGGTAGTTCAACTAATGGACACAAATGGTGATAACTTCTACAACCTCACCAACTTAGACCAGCTCAGGAAATATTACGTCTAAGGCATACACACGCACCGCGTCTCAGCAACACAATAGCATCATGCATCAGAACTACGAATGGCCTGATTCCTTATGGGATTCGTAGGCAGCCTCGCTTAGGGGCTCGACCACAATAACAAATGCCCTACTTGTTTTGGGATTAGCAAGTGAACAACAGTCAAGCAGCAATTGGATCGACGAAGTTTTCTTCAACATGCTCATAGTAAACACAATGTATTAAAAGCAATGCACGTTTGTAATTTATTACTACTTATAGTTGAAACTGTGTCGTTACAATACAAAAGGAAACTTCAAGCTCCAAAGTTCACTTATTACATGCAAAAGCGGCTCGCAGGCCAATCACTTTATTAACTCATAAATAAAACAAACATTAAAACAAATAAGAGTTGTGGAAAAAAGCAATCACTCCTTCCTCTCCTCTTCTTCTCTTGGCCCTCGTCCTTCTTGCACCTAAGCCTCTCACCTTCTAGGATTCTCACCACCGCATCTACTTCGTCGCGACTGACGCTTCCACAGCAGCCTTTCGTTTCTTAGTCGTCACCCCAAGCACCTCACTCGTTAGGCCCAAGTTCTTTCTAGCAACAGGTTTGACGTCAACCTCCGAAAGTATGGATCTCTTCACATCCTACTCCAAACTGGACACCTCTTAGACTAGACGGGGAACTTCATCGTTAACCAGTCTCAGTTTGCGTTCGAACCAAACAGTTCAGTGATTCAGTTTTTTCCTTAGCTTGATTGTTCAGTTATAACTTACGGGTCAAGTTTCAAACCAACACAGTGATTTGTCTTTCAGTTCAGCGTCGGTTCAGTTTCAGTATTAATTGATTCAACCATACGTTCAGTTCAATCAGTTCATTAATTATTATCAATTTTCAGTTAAACATTTTTTACGATTTGAATTCAGTGCATCAGTTTTATTTTAAGCATATAATTTTGGGGTAGAATTGGTGATAAAAAAACCACTATGATTTCGTTCAAACTGGGTAATGTGTAACTATCAATTATTCAACAAATGCTTCCGTTGAATTATTTTCGCACTTTAACACATTATAGTTTTAGTGATTAAGTTGTAACTATTTTCTAAATTATTAACACTTTTGTTAGGTGTGTCAGTTTTTTTATGTATATTATATCAGATCAATATATGAAAGGAATGATGATACAAATTGAATTAATTTATCAGTCAATATAAGATAATTCACATACAATATGATCAACGTCAATACAAATCGTATACGTATAGATCGATTTGTATATTCGTTTTGATCAAACTATTAATACATAAAACCTATAACTCCGATAAAGTATATACGAAGTAGATCAATATATCAAATGATATGCTAAAAGTTGTAACAATGATCCGGCATTAAGTATAACATACAAGTTGATATGATCAACATCAGACAAATTATTGCATTAGCCTAATCTAGACTAATGAAACTAAATAACATTGTACACGAATCGATTCTAATTTATAAGAAACAAGTAAGATGCTATACGGAGTATATGTATTAAATCAAACCAACATAGATTTAAAACAACAGTACGTATGAACTATGATCTATAATTAAAATCGTTAGACATGGTTTTAGCACCGAAACTTGACAATTGTAACCTATCAACCTTGAACATGTGCTTATATGAATCTTAGAACAAATTGTGCAAGAAAGCCATATAATTGCCAACCTTTATTTACATGTTACAACTTTAATCCCTTTGGATATTCTATTTCAGACCCTATGTCCTTTCCATTTACTTGTATTAGCACTTGAATGCATGCGAGAGTGAAGTCCTTTTTTAATACTTTAAAACATATATGTACTGGAATTATCAATAATGATTAACTTATGAATAATAGCTGGTAAAAGTTAAATTGCATGTATTTGCTTGTAGTAATGTTTCTTTGCTATTTTGTAAGAAAGTATGAGACCATAAATAATTGCCCAAAGATATCCAACACACTAATAGAAGAGAAACATGTATCAATAGAGAAAATAAATTCCCACATCGAAAAATGAAAAAAAATGCTCATAGTTTACAAGGCTGTATAAAAAAAGCATGTTAAGTTGTGTAAGCCTTTTATTATTTGTGGCTTTGGAATTAGCCTACATTAATTATCTATATTGGGATAGTTGTCCGGACTTTCCCATTATTATTTTTATTATTTATAAAATAAAATATAAAATTACAATTATTTGTGGTTCTGATTTAGCTCATTAATAGTGAGTAAAATAAGCTTTTTAGTATAATGAAATACGAAAGTATATGTAGTTTAATGAGCACAAATTAGTAATTACTTTGCTAAAATTAAGAATATTAATATTATCATCAAATTGTATTATTGTCCTCTTTGAATTACAATTTATCAATTCAAATCAAATTCATAAGTATGAAATATATAAGTTTAAACCAAATTTAATTTAGTTTAAAACAGTTCAAGGTTCAATTACAGTTCAGTTCAGTTTAAATCAGTTTTTCTTGATTTTCAAGTAATTTCAATTCAGTTATAAGTTCAGTTTGGTTTTCTTAAAACCATTCTTTCAGTTTCAATGTTTGGTTTCGGTTCAGTTCAGTTCAGTTACATGCAGTTCACAGTTGATTGAACGGACTTTATTTCAGTTTAATATTATATTGTGCGTTCATCTTCATCAGTTAGTTCGTTAGTTCATTAACCATAATGCAATTAACCAACAGGTTTTACCAAAAGTCCCCGCTCTACTCTCTAGGACCTAAGTCTTCCTTAGCCAAGAAAAAGCTCAGAGCTTAGCAGCAGGTGTCTTAGTAGAGTCATTAGTCCAGTCTCTATACTTGCTATGGCCTTCTCTCCGCACGTCTCCTCAACACGTCCCATCACATCAGTGCATTCATCCAGACCATAAATAGCAAATCTATGTTCACCTCGAGCAAGTGGGGTCACTCAAGTGTAGAAAGGATTTTAAATTTCTCCCACTCTATTGCATTGCCCGAATGCAAGCGTGTGTCCTCAAAACGAACTGTTCAACAGCGGAATAAGCTGAACTTTCCTGAATTGCCTCATGACCTTGAAGGGAAATAAAAAGGTCAACGCAGTCAAGCCAGCCACACGACGTACGAAACAAGCGAGTATGCACCATACTCCTAATACCCTTACCAAGGGACAGTCCACCGCACGAGAATGCCATGGTCAACAAGGATAAAAATCCACTCATGTTGAGATTTGTTGACATGGACCCTCTTACGGGAAAAGAATCCCTTAGCAGAGTATTTGATAGGATTCRAGGGRGCCTCAACTAGGCTCAAACGCTCCATCAYCTAAATCTGTCATGAAATAGCAGCATTTAGTCATCACATCAATAAATAAGCAATAATATTTGTATAAATGCACTATTTTGCAAATATTCAGACGAAATATTGTACTTGCAGCAAAACGGGGCATCCAGATAAGGGCGCATGCGCATCCTTCTTAAGGCGGTCAAGCGTCATGAATAACTCCCCCGTGCACAGCGGCATAGGAGGACGACTAGCCTCACATTGTTCAATAATAGGAATAATGCTAGCGTGACCGACATTCAGCTTGCCATGGACAAATAAGAAATGTGCAAACAAGATCATAATTGCACGTCTACGGCAAGAATCATCGCTAGCAATATAATCAACTAAAGCAAGCAAATCAATTTCCCGACCATGCACTATGCGTCGTGAAACAGTTGGACTAAGTCTCAAGTATCGCTCATATTCAACAACAAAGCGATCAATAGTATTAGGGATACAAGGGAGACTTACAATAGGCCAGMCAATAATAGCACCAAGTTCCTCATGCAAAGGAACAATTTCCTTGTCCCGAAGACGAAAATAGTGCGTCAATGGGTCCCACAGGCTGATTGCAGCATAAAGAAGGTTTGTGTCAAGACTTACATACCTTAAAGTCAAGAGAACATCACAATTCGGCCTTGCAAGGTCCCCCTTTCACGAGCATCCAAGTTTTAAAGCACATCATTCAAAGCATTAGCAAAGTCTCTCTCTATTTGATTTGTTGCAAATTCTTTGATGTATTGAATTAAATAAAGTTCAAAGCAATGTAAGAGAGGTTTTTAAGCACCAGGGAGCTTGTAATGAATGAATTAGGGCGTGCATAAACCCCTATTTATAAGCAAGAAGGCCYAACAAACTTGCCTAAAATCGAATTTCGAGCAAAAATAGCTCGATTTTGGGCGCTATTATGCCCAGTTTGGGCTTATTTTTGGCCGATTTTGCTCCTTTTGCTTGCTCCCATGCACTTTGGCACGCAGTTCTTGGTCCAAGCTAGGTCCTTCCCTGCATTTTCAAAGAGGAATGAGCCGGCATTCGCCTTAACAACGCAACGCAACATACGTAACAAAACAAGACGATCAACGTCGTCTTTGAAGTTTAAATACATGCATTGGATATAGTTAGCAACTTGGATTTTGCAAATTGTAATCAAAGCTCAGCATTACAAAAATGAGCTATGTCTAGAGTCGTACACAAGTCTAGTCATATTCACACAAGCACTCGAGTCTAAGCCAGAGTCAAGTCAAGTCAGGTCTAGTCAACAAATAAGTCTAAGTAGGTCTAAACTAAGTCCTAAAATCAACAAATGCAAAGATAGAGTCACCCCCCTTCCCTATAGGTGACAGGTACATCTACTGCTCACGACATGTCGAAAAAACCAAGTGACACTAGCACCTGCAAGGTAGACTCGTCCAGTAACTCATCAGGGAAAGGAACTACAGCAGAGGTTTCTAGTATGGTAAACTAAGACGAGGGTCCAGGTCGAGAACGGGAAGCCGAAGCTCCACCCCAATTAGGGACCGGTCTCATCTGTACGTCACCATTGTCATTAGCGTCCTCATTGTCACCCAGACGAACCTGCACAAGGTTTCTCAAGTCAAACATGGGTTCCTGACCCTACAAAACATTGAAATCACGAGATTTGGTGCGCTTACCGAGTCTCTCAGCTGACAGTAGGCGTGTTTTCAAACATCTATTATTCCCAGCAGCCTCATAACACCTGCCCGAGGCATCTATTTCGCAAAAACAGGCAAGTCAGCACATGAGTAAGTACTGGCATGAAAAAGGCAAAGTCGAAAAGTTCCCTACCTGTCCAACTCCGGGGGGCATCGAGTTCTGAGAACGCCTAGCGGCCGAAGGAGTAGGCCCAATGAACTCTTCTAGGTCAAGATGGATCCTTAAGTCAGCAAAGGGGATCTCACCGAGATGATAATCAGGCTGCACAAGCCAAGTCAAAGTTAGTGCACAACTAATGGAAAGCAAATGCAAAGAACATGTGTGAAAAAGCAAAACTCATACCTCATCATCTAGCTCAACACGGGGGGCTAGTCGCTCCTCAATGAAACACGCATAGGCGTCCTGACTCTTGTCACCAAGCAGGAGGTGGTACTCCACCGCCTCACCATGACTCAAGTCGTTGGACAGTGTGGTGACCAAAAGCTCCTCATCCATCATAGTGACTGGAGGATCCTAAGGCACTACAGGCGTAGAAAGGCTATGTTGCCTCACTACACACTCCCAAAGGTACCAGACAGGCCCTTGAGGTCCCTAGAAAAGACACCGCCTCTTGGAGAGCTCAGCTGCTGCAGCGAGCCTCCTCGGTCTCGCGTTCCCCACTCGCCTCCATGGGCGTCACTCCACCTGCAGCAAAATGTGATTAAAATCACAAAGCATTCAATGAAAAGCATACAAGTAAAGGGCAACGCAACTCACCTCAGCTGGGTTCAGGCGGCGAAGGATCCTCCTCGACTGTTGAAGCCCACCAGTCCAAGATGGAGTGTCTCAGGGTGTCCACCGAATCATCACCGGCCATCTAGCGGGTTGTGCATGAGGGCCAACCTAGGCACCAAGCCCATACGTGGAAAGTACTCATAAGCCCAGAACTGCAAGTACAACTAATGGGGTCAGGTAATAGAAGCAAATCAAATGAAAACAAGGCGGTAAGAGTCGAAGAAAATTACCTCGAGCACTCTCCAACAGCCAACCAGTGCAGGGATCGCAGAGCCATTTACCTGACGGCAGTATAACCTCATAAAATGCATCAGAGCAGCATAGGCGAATCTGCCCAAATCATAGGAGGAAACAGCAGAAAGATCCTCCGGGATGGGGAGAAAACGAAGCTGAATTCTGCTCCCCTTGCCCTTATCAGGACACAATGTCGTGCAAAGCATCACTAGGATAAAGATCCTGGCTAACAGCTCATTAGTGGTACCTGCCAGCTCCAGACCCTCCATGAGCACGCTCTGTAATGCTCGATTATCCACACTCTCAGCTCATAGGCGGGAAGCAATCGTACCCAACCACTCATCCAAACGAGGATCAGAAAGCCTTATCTCGTCATCTAGAGGGACAAGCTTTTTAGTGAAAGCAAGCCCAATCAACATAGCAAAGTCATAGGGGGTCACAACCATTTCCCCCGACGGGAAGTGAAAGGTGTTAGTGGTATCCCAGAACCACTCCATCAGGCCGAACACCGGAATCTTGGGAGCAAGCGAATATGACTGACTGACCAGGTTCAGAACAAAATCCTGAAAGCCACATCGCCCGAGGATGTCCCATACTCCTCTACGACGCTTGAAGAACTCTCTACGATAGAGATCACCAATTGTATGAGAGGTCCCGTACGTCCGAGTACGGTAATCGCTCTGCATAAGAGATGATACAAAAATTAGCAAACGAGGCAAAATAAAAGACAACCAGACACGTGAAAGCAACATACCCGTCCATTCCTTGGACGGATAGAAACATGGTGATCAGGGGAGCAACATAACCTAGAGTTATCCCAGTCAGTCACCCTCCATCTCTGATGGGAACTGCGCACTTGCTTTCCTCTCCGTACTGGCATGCTACAAGTAGAATCGAGCAAAGATTCAGAAAACAAACGGGCAGTATAACGGCTAAAAATGGACATCCCGCATACAAACAAAAGGCCCTCCGGGGGCTTACAACTAATCAACTTAACCATGGACGAAGGAAATGCACGATTTCCTAAGAGTCGGGACAACAGGCAAGCAATTTGAAAGGCGAGAAATAGCACTTCTTCTCCCAAGTGAACATATATGCCTTACGGAATGCACGATTCCACTCACAAATTCTATATGCAACGAGGATTTTAAGAAGGTGTACACGCTCACTCGTATGCCATAATCCTCAATTTAGCAAGTAATCACCATTAACAAGTGCTTTTTCAAGCTTTAAGCTACTTACAATGGTGAAATCATACATGGGCATATACATTGTTGCAAATAGGCATGGAAAGGTMTATTCTATCATCAACAAGCAGGAARAAGCAAGGCATATGCATAATTCAACAAGGCATGTACATAACAAGCTACTATTCATCATCTTCTTCAAGTWGTAAGCTTACAATGGCATAACACATRCAAATTTGCACCAAATTTGATGAAACAAGTTGCATAAGACTCYCATAAGCATGAGTAAGCCAAAGCATTCAACAATTTCAAGCATACACAAGCAAGGGAGAAAGCCCCAATTCAATTGCACAAATTGACAAGGCATACTCAAATGGCATCATTTTGAGTATTACAATTGCATTTTACAAGTAAATTTCAAGTTTGGAGTAGTAAACTTACTTGAACTTCGGATTTGATGAGCAAACAAAGCCTTTCCAAGCAATTCCAAGGTGTAGTAATGGAGTTTAGAGAGAACTTGCAACAAACAAAGCAAAGAGCAAATGACAAATGAAGCTAAAGTGCCTTAATAAGGCACGATTTTTGGCCAAAATAGTCGAAGTACTGGGCGTAATTGCGAGCAGTTTCGAGCTAATTTTGGCTCGAAAATCAAGCCTTTCTCGTGGGCCCACTTGTGTACGCGGAAAGCCCATTGCGTTCAAATGTCTTTGGTACTTCCCGGGAATTCCAACCAACTTTCAAAGTCATGCACAATGACCAAAATGCCCTTAAGCAAGCAAAATGGGCCCGAAAGTCATCAAATCGCTACAAAATTTCACCTACGAAGCTACGACAAGTCGTAAGCGAATGCAAAGTCACAACAAAGCAACAACCACGATCAAGTGAAGGTCGAAGCTAGATCAAAGTCAAAGCACACATTCCCTAGTCGAAGTCGTATCATCCTCGCAACAGCCAAGCGTTAGCCCGATTGTGTATACGCAATGCAAGCATTTCCAAAAAGACATTGCTATACAGAATCGTGGCTATACACGACGTTAACTCAAGTTTAATTCTCCCGGATGACTAGCCGAGATGGGATACAACAGATCAAGCACGCACCAGCAAAAAGACATTTGTTATACGCGATCATGGCTATACGATGCGTTACCAGTATGTTAATCTTCCCGGACGACTAGCCGAGATGGGATAAAAAAGTTCGAGCAAGCACCAGGTCCAAACGGAGATATCGATACGGACACCATTTCATTCTCCCAAAGAAGTCCAAACGGAGGCATCGATACGGACACCGCAGTAATTCCCCATGAAGTCCTAACGGAGGCATCAGAGTGGACATTGAGATCATAGTACCCCAGGAAGTCCTAATGGAAGTATCCAGGCGGACAACCTGTAAGCAGAAAATCCCCAGTGGAATCAGAACCATAGAAGGAAATTCCCCCAAAGATTGAAGCACGGAGCCCCGGTGGAATCAGAACCATAGGTGGAAACGTAAGCAAAAGTATTAGCAACAAAGACAAGAAAACAAGCAACATGCAACCGCAGGTGCAGGTAAAACTAACGCATTTGTTTTGCAGGTATCGGGTACTTTGGCTTTCGTTTTACGAGATTTTACTCTATACAAACTCAACCAAAGTGGGGGCTTCTGTAGATACATACACTTGTCCCTAGCCCAAAACGGCCTATGATAAGACACCCCTCGTAACACATAAGTCAAAGCAAGAGAGCTAAGACCCTTACAAGACCTAAAAAAGGCAGATTCCCTTGCACCGGTCACCTCTTCCAAGTATTTAGCACCTCAAAAAAATGAGTTTTAATTTTCAAATAATTTTAACTTATTTTTAAACATTTTTCGGAATTTTTCTGAATTTTTCTAAGTATTTTTGGCAATTTTTGGAATTATCAGCAATTTAATTAATTTTGCGATAATTAATTAAATTATGAAAGCAATTCTAAAATTCACGAGATTTTAGCACAGCACCCTATTTTTCGCAAGGAATTTTTACATTTTTTCCATTAATTTTTCGATTTATGGTTTAATATTTATGAATTTCTTAAACAAAAAGGCAAAACCGAGCAAAGTGGGCCATCCCGGGATATTTCGCCTCGAGACATGCGTCCCGAGGAAGCCGAAAATCCCGAGCATCGTGGTAATATRAGCCATAATCGCAATAATATCAACTATGATCGTATAAAATCACATATATATTTTATACGATTATATTACGATATTATTTCAATACAATCTCGCTATTCGAGTTAAACAATCTCGAATATCGCAATATTATCCGACGCAATCGCAATAATATCAGATGATAATCGTAGAAAATCACGTACGATTATATTACGATATTATACAATCGCAATCACGCTATTCGAAGCAAGCAAAATCGGCCAAAATCCAGGCAGATACTAGGCGCAATTGCGCCCAAATTTGGGCGTAATTGCGCCCAAAAATTGCCTATTTTGGCCGATTTCAACCCTTGCCTATAAATAGGGAGCCTCCCCTATTCACTTCAAAAAAAAACTTTTGGACTAGGCATTGTCTCTCTCACTCGTCTGATTCTCTCTCTCACTCTCTCTCTCACAAACTCTTAAACACTTTCAAACACAATTCAAACACATAAAAGCATATTCAAAGGTGCTTTCGCAATATATCTAGGAGGTTTTCAAGGGTTCTCAAGGTTCGACAAGGGTTCCTAAGGGTCCGAAGCAGTGTCCTTGGTCTTCGACATCGTGTTGCGAGGTAGGTTTGAGGCCAACGTCTCAATTCTAAACCCCCTTTTGCATGCTTGTTTAGAAATTCGACTTTCTATGTATTTTGAATGTAATGTTGATTAACAAACGATTTGGTAATTCGAATTGAAAGCAACCTTAAGGCATAACTTTCAATTCCTCGCACGAGTGCTTGCATGCTTGTCTACAACCGTAATATGCTTTAAGACCTGCAAATTTCGTGTTTCACGCCTAATAAGATAACTATGGACAACCGGCATTAGACTCCTGGAATACGGAATTAAAAACACATGCCACAACTAACTAGACACTATTTGCATAGTATTCTATTAAAAAAACTCGCCTAATAAGAAAATTGTTTGTTATTGTCTTTCGGACAATGAACTCGCAATAACTTAGTAGAGGCCGCTAGATGCGGGGGGGGGGGGGGGGTG
>SNQN01010695.1:0-21125 GCA_008642245.1 Bassia scoparia | reverse complement strand
TTAGAAATATTATAGTCAGAAGGAAATAATATGCCAATTTAACATAGCCTTCAATAAGGTCAACTAGTCTTAAGTAAAAATATTTACAACTTGCGAAGGGCAAACGTCCCTATAATTGTGTAAATTTCATATACTTAAGTTTTTCAAGAAATTCTTGATTTACAAAGGGGCAAATGACCCCACAAATTGCTAAGGGCAAACGCCTTATTTTGCAAAGGACAAATGATCCACATAGGAACAAGGCTCCAGTAGCTTTGTGTAATATAAACCCTAGACTTGCGAAGGGCAAGTTCTTAAATCTGCGAAGAGCAAAACCTTAATCCTGCGAAGAGTAGGGTTTTTATCTTGCGAAGGGCAAGATCTTTAACATGCAAAGGGCAAGTTTTTTAATCTGCGAAGAGCAGAACATTAATCCTGCAAAGAGCAGGGTTTTTATTTTGCGAAGGGCAAGATCTTTGCGAAGGGCAAGGTAGAACAATATATTTGCGAAGGGCAGGCAAAACTTTGAAGAAAAAGTCACTCAATCTCCAAGTTTAAGGGCAATCAGTATGATTGATTGACTTGACACCAATACTAGGTCTCAAGTCAATCAATCCTTTGTCATTTATAAACTTAGAGATTTCGTGGAAAAACACAACACCCATGGTCGGGTGGAAGGTGCGAACGTACACTATAGTGTGTCCATCCATTTCTAATCGCAGTGATAAGGGCAAGATGGAAGGTGCGAACGTACACTTCAGTGTATCCACCTATTTTTGTTCGCACAACTAAAGGATGCCAACGGCCTTGCGAAGGCATGCTTCGTCTATCTGAGAGTCATCAGCGAAGGGCACCTAATTTTGTAAATCTTTCCAACCACATAGGGTTTGCAAAGGTATACAGGGGCAAGGGGATGATGCGAAGCAAAGTAATAAAAGAAAGGGCGAAGCAGACAGATACATCAAAGCAAAATCAAGTTGGGAAAGACAATCAATATCAAAAATGGCGAAGTGCCCAAATTGAATTCAAACGCGAACATATGGCTTCGCACCATGATATCAAATAGTTAGATACATCAAAAACTTTTACTAAGTTCTAAATTACAACAAAAAGTTTCTGCAAAGAGTTAACTGAATATACAGCAAGGGTTGGCAAATAAATTTAAAAATCGGCGAAGGTTGGGAAGAAGCGAAGGCCCTATTCCTCGTCGTAATCCTCAAATACATACATGAAGTTTGGTTGAGGCTTTTCAGGTCGAGGAGAAGGGAGCTTGTCGACTAAGGCACACTCCTCGACATAGTTCAGACGTTCTTCGAGGACTGCGAAGGGGTAATCGTCTTTAATAGGCATAAGCTCCCAAGCATCAGAGATGAGGGCTCTCATTTCTTTGATCCCCTTATCCTTCGACTCTGTCACCTTCGTTTCGATATCTTCCTGCAAAGCCTTGTGCTCTGATTGAAGAGTAGAAAGGGCAGTAGCAGAAGTCAAAGCAGCCTCCTTCGCTTTGCGAAGCTCCTCTTCGTATTTGGCCTTCAGCTCGGCCTTCAGCTTCGATTGACTGGCTTCCAGCTCTGCCTTCACCTTCGCAGCCACTGCAGCATTGAAGCGATTCTTCTCTTCCGCATCAGACTTTGCCTTCTCCTCCTTGAGGGACTCTAGCTCATCCTTCGCCTTCTTGTACACTCGAAGGGCTTGGGAGTAGCTTCGCTGAGTCTCAGCAAGCTCATTCGACAACCTTCGGTTAGCTTCGGAGTTGTCAAGGGCAATGACAGTCGTCTGATGGGCGATGTAATCCGTCGCCTCTTGGTACAGTAGGTCGTTGAACTTGGCCTCCCTTCTATAGTGGCGAATGGCCTTCGCCAGTCCATCCACCCTCACCATTGCCTGCGAAGGTAAATTCAAGTCGAAAGAGTTATGTGATGTAGAAAGAAAAATGAACTGAAATTTGATTAAGTATCAAAAGAATGTTACCTCAGCCAAGCAACCTTCGATGGCTCCAGCGGAGCCTTCGTCCAGACCACGAAGGGTTTCTAAGTACTCTGGAGGAGCACACTTCACCATCTCCTTAAGCATCTTTCGCTTGTTTGGAGTTGGGAAGTTTTGCGAAGCCCTGAGGAATCGGTCGTCCTCCTCTTCGATCCACATTTCGTCTTTTTCCTGGTCATCCGCCAGGTCCTCAGCAGCCTTCGGATGCTTTCTGGCGAAGTGCTTCCTTAAGCCTAGATGAGGATCTTTGTCTGGCTTCGCAGTGGGATCTCGAGGGACCCTTGGAAATGGCGGAGAAACCAAGGGAGGAACAACGTTCTCGTCGTCGATATGAAACTTCGAAAAGTCAATATCTTCGACGCTTCCCACAGATTCATGGTGAGGGAAGAAGGCTTGCTGAAATTCAGCTTGTTGACGACTTGCAGCTTCGTCGCCTTCAGCTTCGATGTCCACATATTCTGCAAAGTCATTATTAAGACGAAGGTCAGGAGTTTGTTCGACAGTTTCGATATCATTGCCCATGTTTAATGGATATCTGTTGGAACGAAGGGGAGTATCATGGAAACTCTTAGACCTTCACTCATAGGTGTTCGCATAATTGAAATGCTCACCAGGGTCATCGTTGGTGCAAGGCATCTCCCGAAGGGGAAATACAGAACGTGGTCTTCGGTGCTTCGAGGAAGTACCGATACCTTGCGAAGACGCTTTCCGCTTTGCACCTACCTGTGAATCGCTGGTTCTTGAAACAGGGGTTGCCGAAGCCCTCCCATCTTCGCTAGGGTCATCAGAGTCGACCCTCACTACATTTGGAGAAGCCCCTTTGGTAGGGGTATCCTTCGCCGTCTTTTTACCACGACCGTCTCGTCGCTTGATCTTCATAATCACAGTCGAAGGCTTGGGAAGATCCTAAAATATAGAAAAATTCACAAGTGTTAGACTCCTACAAATCATATGATATGCTAAGGGTATGAGCGAAGGTACACCATTGCATACACAACGTATTTCCTTAGCACAATAAGAAGAGGATCTGGAAAGATCACGAAGTGAGACTTCAGTAAACACTGAGGCACACGTTCGCAAATTTCCCTTAAGAAGACAAGAGGGAGTTGCGAACGTACACTTCAGTGTATCCACCACTTTCCCTTCGCTCAACAATCTGGAAGAAATAAGAAGACTTGCGAAGAAAAATTCAAGCAAACACTGAAGTGTACATTCGCAAATATCCCCAACAACTTGAGAAAGTTTTTAAGAAGAACACTGAAGTGTACGATCACAGATACCTCCAACAACCTGAAGAACTTGCAAATGTACACCTCAGTGTACACTGCATTTTGCATTTGCCATTACAGTTAGGAAGTGCGAACGACCATCTGGGTACATGCTATGATGAGCCTTCGCAACTACCCAACAACGACGAACTTACTTCTTATGCAGATAGGACAACCATGCGAACGAGTTTTTAAGATGAGTACTGAAGTGTACGTTCGCAACTACCCCTCAATTGGAATAATTGAAAGATAAGCTGCGAAGAAAAATCAGTACAATGCACTGAAATGCACGTTCGCAGGTTCCCCAACCAGTAGTCAAAGGACAAAGTTTCGAAGGGAGAACTGCGAAGTAAAACCCCTGTAAACACTGGAGTGTACGTTCGCAAGTTCCCCTACTGAAAGTTCAAGGGAAAAGACTAAGTGTTGGTAACTTACAGCACGGTCTTTGTTCTTTTCTTTAAGGCTGCGTTACCTAGCCTCCGCAGCAAGAGCATCCTAGTCTTTTTTGTCCATTTTGCCTTTCTGAAGATCAGGCAGTCTTTCGTAAGCAGCAGCTGCGATGCGAACAATAACAAAGAGTTAGTAATCATGAATGCATGGTAGTTTGAACATAAATAAATGCGAAGCTACCTCTTTCCTCCCTAGTGCCATCCATTAATGAGAAGGCCATAAGGAAGTCCTTGTTGACGAAGAACTCATTGAACGGGAGCCAGTATTTTGGAATGAAGTCCTTAGTTGCTCCATCACTAAGGACCACAGGCTTCGAGGTGAAGTACTTCAGTTGCTTCTCCTCGTTATCAGAAAGGGTTCCCAATTCGTGAGATTTCACTAAATTAGGAGTCCTTGTCCAAGCAGCCAAGACCTTGCTCTCACCTTCTTCGGCGGAGCGAAGGTAGAAAAAATCCGTCTTCCAAACGTTGAACTTGTTTGGCTTGTCGAAGGTAGTCATGTAACCTTCGCGATTTGCCAATTGATACCAGCCATGGAGGCACTTATTGTTCTTGCTAAGAGTATGCATCCGCACAAAAACGCGAACGGAAGGGGAGTACCCTCTCGCCTTGCAAGTGGCAAAGTACCCCAGAATGTGAACCCACGAATTGGGTGTTAATTGCGACAAGCCTATCCCATAGTCAGCAAGAAAGTGGTGGAAAAATCTCCTAACTGGCACCCTCAATCCAAGATCCACTACATCTTTGTAAATGGCGAAGGTGCCTTCAGGTGCATCAATGATGCGAACCCCCTTATTTGGAATTATCAATTCGAGGCCTTGTCCTCTAATTCCAAGCATTGTACTGTAAGCTGCTTTGTTCGCGGTTAGTTCGGCAATCCAACCATCACGAACCTTGAAGGATTTTGGAGTAGGGTAGCTGCGAGTCTTCGCAGGTACTGGGACAGTCGGTTGGAGATTGCCCTCGATGAAAACATCCTCCGTCGAGACGTCAAGGTCAAAGGTTTCAGGTATTATGTCATCAGTATCATCATCATTATGAGAAGTCGAAGGTCCTTCGCCAGGTCTGTTTTGTCTACTACTAATGCCTGGAACCCAAGTAGTTTGTTTCACCCTTGGCATGTTAAAATCCTGCACAAGGAGAGAAGTATTGGATGGGAATTTATTTAGAGAAGGTTCGCGTGGACGATATTGGGGAATCGAAGAACCCTGGGTCTCAACAGATCTTGGAGATGTTGGCCTGGGCTCTCCGAAGCCCCCAACATCCGACTTATTAGGGGTCAATGACGAAGACGAGGCCATTTGTAGGGCTTCGCCCCGCCTTAGGAGGGGCGTGACCTCAGCTTCAGTGTCATGGAGTCGAGCCATGGAATCCGCATGTGAATGCGTTGGGGTGTGTCGTCGAATTGAGGGGATCGCCACCGTGCCTATATAGGTTATTCACGGACGCCCGAAACATTGGTGCCAAATTAATGGCCCCACGTCCAATCAAGTAACCAGTCGTGGGTTCGGGGACATGGTACGAATCAGATCTGTAACCCAATTCGCCCGCATGTAGCGGCCTCTACTCGGTCTCATTGTAGTTCCATAAATCATAACAATTGAATTCAAAGAGCCTATTGAATTGACTTTGAAAGTGCACTAATTACTAGGTGGGTTGCTATTATGTACAAACCAAGACTTCTACAATGGACAAGGCGATCACTTGATTGTTAGTCAATGTTAATAAGGTGCTTAGAAAACCGGTCGTCCATGATTATCTGACTTTAATGTGACAAGCGATTAAATTCCGGTCTTGTTTAAACAATATATACAAGTGTGGTAAAAGATATATATAAACAAGACATGAAAACAAAGGTTAGTGAGCATAATAATATGTATGTGTGTCCTCCTCACCTTGTCACTGCAAACAATCAAATTGTTAGAATAAAAACTCAAAGGAATCGCCTTTCGATTGAATTGCTAATTGAGACAAACAAACGCGTTAGTATTGACAATAACAATATGTATAATAATGAAAACCAAAAAACCATGGAAACATTGAAAACATGAAGAAAATCCTACATATTTACATGAAACGATTGAAAAGTGAGTTTCTACATTGTTTTAATTGAATTAAAACTCATAACAATGATTAATCAAATTAAGAGAGACAAAAGGAATTAAAAAAGAGTGAGAAATAGGTTTTTTTGGTGAGTAATCTCAGATTTATACCCTTATTTCGCTTGTTGATTCGAACAGAATCGATGCTTTGAATTGAAAACGAATGTGTTTTGAGTGTTTTTGAGAGAGAGAAAGAGTAGATGTGTCTCGGGAATTGTGCGTGTCTGAAGCCCCCCCGGACTGAGCAAGGCAAGGGAGTATTTATAGGCACGAGGCAAAAACGAAGTACAAAAACCCTGCGTATATACGCTCAGGATGAGCGTATATACGCTCATGGGGAGCGTATATACGCTCACCCTCAGCGTATATACGCTTCTCACTTTCCATAGCATTTTGGCAAGAGTCGTATGGCAAGGTTGAGCGTATATACGCTCAAATGGAGCGTATATACGCTCCTGATGAGCGTATATACGCTCATCTGCGTATATACGCTCATCATCTGCGTATATACGCTCAATGATTTCGTATATATTTTCCAAAAACCTCGAAATATTTTGATTTCCTCCGATTTTATTCGTGATTTCCCTTGATTCGACGCACCTAGACACCCTTGCTCTCCAAGCAAGGAGTTCTAGAATGTTCTAGAAGGTTCCACGTATTTCCGGAGTATTTTCTAATTATTCACGTATTTTCTGCGTATTCTGCGTATTTAAACATTGCAAAATTCATAGAAAATCATAGAAAAATCAGAAAAATAATTTAAAAATATTGGCGGATTCAGAAAAATGTGACGCACATGATGGAAAACAAAAAGCACGAGAATCGCCAGCGTAACTTGTTTGAAAACCTTTGAAAACCTTTGAGAAAACCGAAAGAAAATATGTTTGCCTTGTATGTGACCTTTGCTCAATAGTTCCGAGTACGACCTCACGTATTTCCAACTTTCGTGAGTTCAAAGCATCTTTTCCGAGTCGAAACAAACGCGAGACGCGGTATATTTCATCACGGATTACTCATTTGGGGAGACACATTTTCAGGTGTCTACAGAAGCCCCCACTTTGACTGAGTCTGAAGAGACGATAGTTTCGTAAGACGAAAGTCAAAGTATTCGATTCGGGACGGAGAGCAACTCAAGACGTTCTGCGACCCTGAGTTACCCTTTTTCGCCGGTACCTGCAAAACAAAGGTTAGTTTTACCTGTAGCCGTGTCCCATGCGGTTTGATGTGCTTGTATGTGTCTGAGTCCTTGAGCGGTCATTCCCCCGTTCGGCTGACTGGGAGAAATGCAGGTGCGTCCCATGCTTTCCGAAGAAATGAGCATTGACTTGAAAATGATAGCCCTAATTCAGGATTAAGGACTACCTTGGTGACGACATAGGTCTGTTTTTATGTCTAGCGAAATTTGCATGCAATGTTGACTTGTAACTTGTGACCTTGAGATTGAGAGAGTGGCAAGAGTCATTGATTTTGAAAGAGTCTTTGAGTTTGGAAGGGCCTTGTCTAGGTCTGATTCTAGACATAGTTTGAAAGAGTCTTTGAATTTGAAAGGGCCTTGTCTAGGTCTGTTTCTAGACATGATTTGACAGAGTCATTGAAAAAGCCTTGTCTAGGTCTGGTTGTAGACAAGATTTGAGAGAGTCTTTGATTTTGAAAGAGTCTTTGTCTAGGTCTGGTTTTAGACGTGATTTGAGAGAGTCTTTGAAAGTGGCTTGTCTAGGTCTGGTTCAAGACATGGTTTGAAAGTGTCTTGTCTAGGTCTGATTCTAGACATGATTCTGAGAGAGTCATTGAAGGAGTCTTGTCTAGGTCTGGTTCTAGACATGATTTGAGAGAGTCTTGTCTAGGTCTGATTCTAGACATGATTTGAAAGTGTCTTGTCTAGGTCTGATTCTAGACATGATTCTGAGAGAGTCATTGAAGGAGTCTTGTCTAGGTCTGGTTCTAGACATGATTTGAGAGAGTCTTGTCTAGGTCTGATTCTAGACATGATTTGAAAGTGTCTTTGATTTTGAAAGAGTCTAGTCTAGGTCTGGTTCTAGACATGAAAGGACGATACTAGAGTCTAATCCTAGTACCAAGTGCCAATTGAAGAGTGTCATTTGAAGAGTGACTTAGAGAAAGGTGACATTTGGACGAGACTTGACTTAACATTGGCGAGACAGTGACTTTGATTGGAAAGAGACAGGGTCCAAAAGTGATTTTTCAGGATTTCCTCTTGATAGCAAAAGACTCGAACACGTAATAGGGCCTTAGGAGACAAGAAGCCCCCAACTGGAAATTAAGGAGCCATGATGACAACGAGCCCCCCAGCGAGACTTTGAGACAACGTGGTTTACGGCTTAGAGTCAACATAGAGAAGGTAGATGGATTGTGTGGATGAGTTCCCCAACAAGATGTACTGACCCAAAGGTCAGGTGGCTTTACTTCTTTGGGATTGAGTCAATGAGTCCTTGAAGGTGACCAAAGAATAGGCTATGGTTCGAGAAATAAAAAGGGTCAAATTTGTGACTAGGGGTCAAAGATGTGGCTAGACGCGAGGTTGGCTAATGATGTTGGTTCAAACATGAGTCTATGTGAGGTTCTAAACTGGCAAAACCATAATCGAATTCTTAGCAAGTCAAAGCACTCAAAAGGCCTCAAATGATTTAATGTTAATGCTGATGCGGTCGAACCTCGAGAAGAGGCTTCCTACGTATCCTTACGGAATCAGACCAACGTAGTTCTGATGATGATTTGAACAATGCCTCGTGTGAGAGGGCTTTTGTGGTTGTAATGTGAGGCTGTGGTTTGAGGGTTGAAAAAGGCTTGATGTTTATGAAGTGACCCACGGTGCGCAGTGTGCTTTTTAGACTCTTGCTTTTTGATTGGGCTTTGAACTTTGGATTTGAATTTTGAAATTGATTTGCATTTGTGAAAACTTTTGTATTGAACTTTGATTTTTGCTTTTTCTTTTTGCCCATTTTATTCTTTTTTCTTTTCTTTCTTTTGCACGTGTCTTTTCCTACGCACCGTTTGGTCCAAAGGGTTAGGTAGATGTGGGTGATGAAAGAAAGATAGGCTAATTGATAGTGTTTGTGGCTCAAAAGGTTGCAAGGGTTTTTGATTTGATGTGACAAAGGGAATGGAAGGGAGGGGTCATTTTGTGGAGCTGTGAAAGAAGGCCTCTCTGGGGCATTGTTCAAATTAAATAATTAAATCAGTATTAGATTAAACCAATTGTGGCCAATGAGTGTTGAGACTTGCATAGAATTAGAAAATAATATTGCCAAAACAAATGAATCATTTTATTGATGAAAGAAAACTTGAAACATACATGGCTTATTTCAAAAGACTACATAGACTCAAAAGACAGTGAATTGAAACGAATATAATGCTAGGACTAGGACTCGATGACTCAATCTAAAGAAGGCCGCATGGATCATTAACCCACGCCTTGGGGTGACTCATGGTTTAGCAAGTGGGTTGGTTTGGATGTTGATCTTATCCTTCGCCGCTGGAGGAACTGGGAGGCGACCATCTTCAACCATGTCTTGAATCCTGTGCTTCAAAACGATGCAATTCTCAGTGGTGTGACCCCTTCCTTGGTGGAACTTACAATAGGCATTGGGATTCCAATTCCTAGATTTCTTATCATCTGAAGGGTCTGGAGTGGGTCCAATAGGAGCAAGTGCACCTTTTGCAGTTAGTCTATCAAAGGCCTGCTCATAAGTCATACCAATTGGAAGAAATGTCCTTGGTGGTCCTCGAGGCCTGTTGTTGAAAGAGCCGGGATGGTTAGAAGAGTTGTCATTGGTAATGTGGCTGACTTGATCAGTGTTGGAAAAAGAGGAGCCACCTTTCTTGTTAAAGCCCCCACCGTTACCCTTAGACTTCTGGGCTTGAACATCTTCCTCAACTAGGAGGCCAACCTTGTAGAGCCCAGTAAATGAATCAATGGGTTGAAACTTGAGTGGCTCTCGATACTTGGGCTGAAGGTTCTTGATGACCATGCGAACTTGATCTTCCTCATTCGGTCGATTGGTCATTTGAGCGGCCTTCTCCCTCCACCTATTAAGGAAAGTAGAGAAATTTTCTCTCTCACCTTGCTTGGTGGCCTCTAGTTCACGGAGACCAACAGGAAGCTGGGAATTGTACCTGTACTGCTTTAGGAATTCGTGTTTGATATATTCCCAATCATCGAGCTTGGCTTGATTCAGAGTCTTGAACCACCTGGATGGATGGGTGTCCAAAGTAATAGGGAACACCGAAGTGAATAGCTCTTTGCTCATTCCTTTAAGGACCATTGAGATATTGAAAGTGCGGAGGTGGTCCTCTGGGTCTTCAGTTCCCTTGAACTTGGGCAAATCAGTGATGACAAACTTCTTAGGAAGCTGGCCCTTAATCTCATAATCAGCAACACGAGGCCCTTGAACTGAATTTTCGGACATTCTCTTGACCAACTCTTCTAGTTGCTCCACCCTTTTTTCCGTCTCAGTCTTTGGAGGAGGGAGTGGTGTCTCAGCATCGTCTTCTTCCTCCCCTTCAGACTCGAGAGGTTTTTCTTGGGTCCTCTTTTCTTTCAGCTCCCCAATGCTCTTTTCTTGGGCATCAAGGCGAGAATTCACAGACTCGAGCTTTTCTAGAATAGCGTTAAGCTGTTGTTCGATGTTTGCCATGGAAGTGTCTTGGTGATCAGGAGCGCGTCGGGTTTGGCTTCTTGTTACTCTTCTAGGCCCCAGAGACAAGTTGCGAGTCTTTGCTATCTTGCTGAAATCAAGAAATTACACTTTAGAATCCTGAAAACTCTTAAGAACAAACCTAACTCAGTCTTGAGGTTCTGGACTTAAGGAACTGAACTCGAAAGTAGACTTGAATGGGCTAGACCTAAATCTGATTTAAGGTGCTAGACTCGAGAAAGATTCAAACCTAAGATGGGCCTATTTCAGAATTAAGGACCTCTTAGACCTACGAGCCACTTGAAATTGAATGGGCCTAGGGTTGAGTCTATGATCGAACCTAGTTCAGTTTTAAGGTTCTTAGATTGAAGCGAACCTAATTCAGATTCAAGGCTCTTGGGTTGAAATTGAATTGAACCTAATTCAGATTTAAGGTTCTTGAATTGGAATTGAATTGAACCTAATTCAGATTTAAGGTTTTTGAAATAAGATTGAATTGAACCTAATTTAGGTTTAAGGTTCAAAAGGTCGAATCTATGTCAGATTTAAGACTCTTGGATTGGAATCGAACCTAAGTCAGATTCTAGGTCGAATGGAGTTTGAAAGTGATTTTGAAATGGGCCTAATGGATTGTCAAACTTCATGTCTTGAACCATAGATTAAGGGACTGGGCTTAGTTAAGAAATTGGACTGAACAAAGAGTCACAAGTTAACAAGCACATTGATTGAAACACAAAACCAATTTATTCACTTAAGGTCAGGATCTAAGTGAACTATAAGTCGGCTTGGTTAAGTCTGATAGTGTACCATGCCTAAGAGTAGAGCTGGGTCCAATTTCACCACCACAATATTGGTGATGTATGGCCGAGATACCCCTTATATGCACGCATCTCGTAACACGTGCATACGCGGCATGGGCGGGATAGGACTTACCTTAGCCATGTGATCAATTAACCACATGCAACCAAGATAAAATCCCCCCTTAAGGTGATCTCGAGCATAGAACATGCCCATATTGAGACCAAGGTGACTAGGACATGACCCTATTCGAAGGGTCACAAGCAAAATTCAATTGATTATGAATATGGAACTACGAGACTTTCAAGTCTGTCCACTCACCAAAAGGTGATTTTCCCCAGTGGAGTCGCCAAAAACTGTAGGGCTTCGCCCCGCCTTAGGAGGGGCGTGACCTCAGCTTCAGTGTCATGGAGTCGAGCCATGGAATCCGCATGTGAATGCGTTGGGGTGTGTCGTCGAATTGAGGGGATCGCCACCGTGCCTATATAGGTTATTCACGGACGCCCGAAACATTGGTGCCAAATCAATGGCCCCACGTCCAATCAAGTAACCAGTCGTGGGTTCGGGGACATGGTACGAATCAGATCTGTAACCCAATTCGCCCGCATGTAGCGGCCTCTACTCGGTCTCATTGTAGTTCCATAAATCATAACAATTGAATTCAAAGAGCCTATTGAATTGACTTTGAAAGCGCACTAATTACTAGGTGGGTTGCTATTATGTACAAACCAAGACTTCTACAATGGACAAGGCGATCACTTGATTGTTAGTCAATGTTAATAAGGTGCTTAGAAAACCGGTCGTCCATGATTATCTGACTTTAATGTGACAAGCGATTAAATTCCGGTCTTGTTTAAACAATATATACAAGTGTGGTAAAAGATATATATAAACAAGACATGAAAACAAAGGTTAGTGAGCATAATAATATGTATGTGTGTCCTCCTCACCTTGTCACTGCAAACAATCAAATTGTTAGAATAAAAACTCAAAGGAATCGCCTTTCGATTGAATTGCTAATTGAAACAAACAAACGCGTTAGTATTGACAATAACAATATGTATAATAATGAAAACCAAAAAAACCATGGAAACATTGAAAATATGAAGAAAATCCTACATATTTACATGAAACGATTGAAAAGTGAGTTTCTACATTGTTTTAATTGAATTAAAACTCATAACAATGATTAATCAAATTAAGAGAGACAAAAGGAATTAAAAAAAGAGTGAGAAATAGGTTTTTTTTGGTGAGTAATCTCAGATTTATACCCTTATTTCGCTTGTTGATTCGAACAGAATCGATGCTTTGAATTGAAAACGAATGTGTTTTGAGTGTTTTTGAGAGAGAGAAAGAGTAGATGTGTCTCGGGAATTGTGCGTGTCTGAAGCCCCCCCGGACTGAGCAAGGAAAGGGAGTATTTATAGGCACGAGGCAAAAACGAAGTACAAAAACCCTCAGCGTATATACGCTTCTCACTTTCCATAGCATTTTGGCAAGAGTCGTATGGCAAGGTTGAGCGTATATACGCTCAAATGGAGCGTATATACGCTCCTGATGAGCGTATATACGCTCATCATCTGCGTATATACGCTCAATGATTTCGTATATATTTTCCAAAAACCTCGAAATATTTTGATTTCCTCCGATTTTATTCGTGATTTCCCTTGATTCGACGCACCTAGACACCCTTGCTCTCCAAGCAAGGAGTTCTAGAATGTTCTAGAAGGTTCCACGTATTTCCGGAGTATTTTCTAATTATTCACGTATTTTCTGCGTATTCTGCGTATTTAAACATTGCAAAATTCATAGAAAATCATAGAAAAATCAGAAAAATAATTTAAAAATATTGGCGAATTCAGAAAAATGTGACGCACATGATGGAAAACAAAAAGCACGAGAATCGCCAGCGTAACTTGTTTGAAAACCTTTGAAAACCTTTGAGAAAACCGAAAGGAAATATGTTTGCCTTGTATGTGACCTTTGCTCAATAGTTCCGAGTAGACCTCACGTATTTCCAACTTTCGTGAGTTCAAAGCATCTTTTCCGAGTCGAAACAAACGCGAGACGCGGTATATTTCATCACGGATTACTCATTTGGGGAGACACATTTTCAGGTGTCTACACCATTGTTATTACTTTGTAAAAAAGAATGAGAAAAAATAAAAATTTCGAATGAAAAACTATACCTTGTATCGGCAAACTGAAGAGGTTGATGTCGAAGAAAATAAAGTCGAAGAAGAATCTGAAAGCCGGAGAATTGCGAACCTCAACTGCGAATCTCGAAGCTTCAACTTGAGCCGAAGAAGAGAGAGGAAATCCTTAAAGAATTCTAGAGAGAGGAGAGAGTAAATTCAGAAATAAATTCTTTCACCAACCTTTTCTCTCTCCTCCCTACCCCCTATTTATAGAAAAAATTAGGGTTAAATGGGCTTGGATTTCAAATTTGAAATCCCGAGAAATGAGCGGGAAAATACAGAGAAGCCCAAGTGTTTTGGGCCTGGTTTGAAGCCCAATTCGAAGACATTGATGGATTTGATTGTTGGTTGGATCCAAACCCTAATTGGGTCCTTTGCTTAGATTCCCCAGGTCCAGGAGGCCAGAAGTTGGCTCAGATTTCGAGGAATGGGAAACTACCCAAAATATGGCTCAAATTCCGAGGACTGGAAATTTGTCAGTTTACTTACCAAGAGCAGGGCACGAAAATCGAGGAGACCCTCATTGAAAGAAATGGGCACAAAAATAGAAGAAAGTTCTCGTATTCGGTTTTGAGCGTGAAGATTGCTATCAAACCCTCCCAATACAAGCGTATTGGCAGCGTTTGAGGGGCAAATGATGTGGCATGTAAAGCCACGTGTCGCACTCTTTGTGGTCATAAAAATCCAACGTGGCATAGAAATACGTGACATGTGTCAGAAGTCGAGAGGTAGATGATCTGTATACATTTAACCGAAAACCGGTTAAATACCGTAAAGGAAACGGCTTAAGCAAGCAAACAGGTAAAATGATGCGTAGGATGGTGACAAGTGTCACACATCCAAGCCCTCAAGGGATAAGGCAAAAGCCTATAAATACCCCTTGAGAGGCATCATTTTAAAGACAACTTTTCATATATTTTGAGAGTATCACTTCATACTTAAGCAAGTATAGAACTTATCTCTCTAACTTCTCTCTACATTCAATAGCATTTATTCCTTTTCTCCTTCCTTTACTTACTTAGGCATCGGAGGGAAGATAATCCGAAAAGGATTATTCTCCTTCTTGCAGGTGTTAAAGCGTCGAGAGGAACTTGAAGCGCCAAGCCAACGACGATTTCCAATCCAAGATCAGCTCTCTTGAAGTAGCGTAGACGGGAAGCCTCCACCCATCTCTCAACCCTGAAGCAGAGGAAATATTGTAGCTTGCCAAGCCAAGACCTGCTACAACAGTTAGGTTTAATTTTCTTTGTCAATTTCTTAATGATTTTTGAATTATTTATTGATTCATAATTGATTTCAATTAGTTTGCAATGCAGTATTCTTACTTGCAAGTTAATTAATTAATTAGCATATAAAATTTGACTAATTACATGTTCAAATCTATTATGTTAACCTGTAATTATTAAAACTGATTAATGCTTTCAAGTTTTAGTGTTCAAAGTTCATTTTAAATGTTATATTACATATTGTTTATGCTAGCATACCAAGTGTTTGATAAAATGCCAAAGAGAACTTTTACTTAAGTTTTGGAAAGTATGTGATTTAGGACATTTAGTATCATAATTCTTTGATTTAGGACATTTTGCTTAGAAAGAATGTGATTTAGGACATTTTGCTTAGAAAGTATGTGATTTAGGACATTTAGTATTATAATTCTTTGATTTAGGACATTTTGAATAGAAAGAATGTGATTTAGGACATTTTACTTAGAAGAATGTGATTTAGGACATTTTGAATAGAAAGAATGTGATTTAGGACATTTTACTTAGGAAGTATGTGATTTAGGACATTTAGTATTATAATTCTTTGATTTAGGACATTTTGAATAGAAAGAATGTGATTTAGGACATTTAGTATTATAATTCTTTGATTTAGGACATTTTGCATACAAAGAATGTGAATTAGGACATTTTGAATAGAAAGAATGTGATTTAGGACATTTAGTATTCTAATTCTTTGATTTAGGACATTTTTCATGGAAAGTGTGTAATTTAGGACATATTTTGCATAGAAACTAGAAAGTATGTAATTTAGGACATATTTTGCGTTGAAAGTATGTACTTTGTAATTTAGGACATTAAGTATTATAACTCTATGATTTAGGACATTTTACATAGGAAGTGTTTAATTTAGGACATTTTGCATAGAAAGTATGTAATTTAGGACATTTTACATAGGAAGTCTTTAATTTAGGACATTTTGCATAGAAAGTATATAATTTAGGACATTTATTAAATGTGCACCTAATTGGAAATGTACTACTAATTGAAAATGTACTACTATTTGGACATTTATGACTTACTACTAATTGAATGTGCTCCTAATAATTGGATATGTATTACTTTTTATAGAAATGGCTCAAGAACTTCCATCAACAAACAATGAGTCGGCTCAAGTTTCAACTCAAACAACTTCAATCCAACAAGTTCAACTCCAACAACTTCAATTTCAACAACATCAACTCATGAATCAACCATGACATTTACCCCTCGTGCTTGTTTTACTCCAATGGGCTCAAAAGAATGGATTCCATGTTGCCCACCTGAACTAAAGCCTACTTTAGTTATGACATTCGATTGTGTAGATGATTTCATGGAAATCTATAAAAGCTATGCACGCTTTTGTGGATTTGTGGAGAGGATTGGAACAGAGAAAAAAGACGATGATGGAAATGTGTATTTGAAGTATATGTACAGCATTAAACAAGGATTTCCAGGAGAAACAAAAGCAAAAGCTACAGATTCAAAGTGTGTGTCGAGTTTCACTTCTCAAAAAAGAACCATCAATCGATGTGGTTGTGAGGAAAAAGCTGCATTGAAGAGGCGCAAAGAAGGAAAGTTAATGATATATCTTTTCCGTGAGTCTCATAATCATTTATTTAGTACTCCAAAAAGCCACCATTTTCAGAAGAACAAAAGAAAGGTAACACTTGCTCACATGAAATTCATGTTTGTTAATTCTAAACTAAATATTGATCCAAATAAGTCCCTCAAGCTATGGAAAGAACATGTTGGTGGTTATGAAAATGTAAGGGCAACAGTGGTAGATTTCAAAATTTTTAGTCGAGATATGAAGTGTTACTTGAGAGATGTTGATGCTACTATGTTAATTAATAATTTGAGGGAAAAAGTAAAGAATAGTGGTGGCCGCTTCTTCTTAGACTATTGTATCAATGAAACATGAAATCTTACTAGAGTATTCTGGGGTGACTCTGTTAGTAGGAAAAATTATTCCATTTTTGACGACATGGTGTCTTTTGATACAACATATGATACTAACACATATAGTATGGTATTTGACCCATTTACGGGAGTTGACCACCATGGAAAATGTGTTACTTTTGGTGTTGGGTTACTTGCTAAAGAAGATATAGAATCATTCACTTGGTTGTTCGAATGCTTCTTAAAAGCAATGGGAGGTTGTCAACCTGTTTGCTTAATAACAGACCAAGACCCTGCGATGAAGTTGGCAATCGAAACTGTTTTTGAAACAACAAAGCATAGTTTGTGCATGTGGCACATAATGAAAAAGGCCCCTAATAAGGTTGGACCAACATTGTGCCGTGAGACCGGCTTCTTAGAAAAGCTAAATGATGTTGTTTGGAATAGAGACCTTGAACCGTCTAAATTTGATACAAGATGGCATGAGGTTATGGTCGAATTTGGATTGGAGAAACATGAATGGTTTTCCAACATGTTCGCTATGAGGAAGCTGTGGATTCCTTCTTACTTTAGGGATCTATTTTTGGGTGGTATCTTGCGATCTTCACAAATATCAAAGAGTGAAACACTACTACAAAATTTGGATATGGCACCATATTTAAGAGACTGGTGTTTCTCAAAACCGGTCTCTTAAATTAAGAAACCGGATATTATTAAAAACCGGTCTCTTATCTTCACCTAAAAGACCGGTTTTGGTAACACATCTCTTAACTCTCAATAAAGAAATCGGTCATCGGTAAAACCGGTCTCTTTGATATTTTTATTTTAAAAAATAAAATGAATCTTAGACCTAGAACCCTTAGTTTATCTCGTGAGTTGCGTACGTGACTCCTCTCTCCTCTTATTTCATGCACCCTTCTACCTCCTTTTTATTTCCTCATATTCTTCTATCTTCTCTCTCCTCTTTATTTCCTCCTTCTGTCTTCTCTCTCATCTCTCCTCTTTACATACCCTTTTATCTATCTCTCCTCTCTAGATCTATCTCATCACACAGCCACACATACAACCCCTCCCTCATCTCAAACAACTTTGGGTTCATCTCATCACACAATCACACATACAATATTTCTGTATTTTTTTTGTTTTTGTTCTCGTAATTTTTTTTTAATTTGTGCGATGGTGAGGCGGCAAGGGGGAAGACGGCGGCGGCGGCGGCGCGGCGAGGGGGGCAGACGGCGGTGAGGCGGCGAGGTTTGTTTTCGTTTTCTCCTGATTTGTTTTCGTTTCCTGTTTTTTCCGTTTTCTAGATCTAGAATTGTTTTCGTTTTCTTTTAGAATTGTTTCCTTTTCTTTTCCTAAATTTTTCTTCTAGATTTGTTTTCGTTTTCTTTTCCTGATTTTTCTTCTAGATTTGTTTTTGTTTTTATTTCTAGGTTGTTTTTTCGATTAAAACACAAGTATAAACTGTGTTTTTTATTATGATTCAAGTTTTTTTCGATTAAAACACAGTGCCTGATTGTTTTTTTCTTCTAGATTTGTTTTCGTTTTTATTTCTAGGTTGTTTTCGTTTTCTTTTTCCTGAAATTCAGCATACCAATCTAGATGAAAAAATTCGTTTTTGCTTGTTTTCGTTTTTATTTTGATTCAAGTTTTTTTTCGATTGTTTTTCCTGATTTGTTTTCGATTGTTTTTCCTGATTTTTCTTCCTGATTTAAGTTTTTTTCGATTTTTCCCTGATTTATTTTCCTGATTCACGATTTTTTCGATTGTTCTTCTTTTTATTTCTAGGTTATTTTTCTTCTAGATTTGTTCCTTATTTTTCTTCTAGATTTGTTTTCCTAATCAATTTCGATTTTTCGATTTATGCTTTCTTCTTCCTCTTCTAGATGAAAAAATGCACTGTGTTTTTTTAAAGTTTTTAAAGGTTTCATTATTTTTCTCATTTCTAATTAAGACAAATCAATAAATTTTCATTTTACTTTTTGATTTTAATTTGTATTGTTCACTAACATTTTTGAATTTGTTTTTACAGGTTAAAACATCTCAAAATGAAGAACAAATTTAATCGGAATGTAGTGTATTTGTAATTTTTGAATTGTATAATATAGTGTATTTAGAATGTGTAATACTTGGATGTAATTTTCCATGTACTTCGTAATGTGTAATAATATAGTGTATTTATTGTCATTTTCATTGAAATAATAGGAATAATTGCCAGCTTGCATAATGAGATGCAAGTGGGGTCTGCGTTTTTTTAATTCAAATATATACCAAAGAGACCGGTTATGTGTCAGAATTGGTCTCTTAGGTAACATCAAAGAGATCAGTTATGTGTCAGAAACCGCTCTCTTTAGTTATATTCAAAGAGACCGGTTTATCTTAGCACCGGTCTCTTTGAGTGACTTAAGAAATCGCAAAAAATAACCGGTCTCTTTACCTAAGAGCCCTCTCACCTAGAGACCGGTTGTTTTGCGGTCTCTTTGGCCTTTTTTAACCGGTCTCTTAGGCTTTTTTGTAGTAGTGAAAATCATTTTTTCACACAATTTACAAATGCAAATTGTCTGTTGGTGGAATTGTGGTTTAGATACGAGTCTGCGATTGATTGTCAAAGGCATGAACAAGATAAACTTAATGCAAGCACAAAACATTCAATGCCTCGTACTGTGACACCCTTACACTTAGAAAAGCAAGCATCTATTGTGTATACACACAATTTGTTCTATAAATTCCAACATGAGTTCCAACATGAGTTCCAACATGCGGTGTTTAATTGTGGAGTATCTAAGCATGTTTTTCTTCAAGAAGGAGTTGAAGAGTTTGAAATTGGGGACAATACAAGGAAAAAAACTCATAGTGTAACATATGTGGAAGATGGTAAAAATTGTTTTTGTTTATGCAAGATGTTTGAATCTATGGGAATGTTGTGCCGTCACATACTCTTTGTGTTCAAAGGAAAGTTTTTCACAGAAATTCCTCCCCAATATATATTGAATCAATGGACTAAAGATGCTTTAAAAAAACCAATGAATAATTTTTTGGGGAATTTAGAAGGTGTACAAAAGGATGAAAAACATAATCTTGTAGGTGATGTTTGGTCGAAATTCTTCTCATGTATAAGTCTTGCTGAAGACAAAGTTGATGATATGAAGGTGCTACTTGAAAAGCTAAATGTGATTGAGAAAGAGTTGGAAAGTGCAAAATCTGCTCATGAACCACAGTCCAAAGAAAACAATTGTAGGTATTTCTTGGTTCAAATCAAATTGAGGTTGATATTTTTCCACCAAAAAAGTCATCAAACAAAGGAAGTGGTACCGGAAAAAGAAAGAAGAGTGAACAAGAGATGGCTACCGAAGCTCACAAAAAGCAAAGACTTTGTAGAACATGTGGGAAACTCGCAACACATGATAGTCCTAATTGCCCCACCAAGAATAAAAATGTTGAATAAGGTATGATAACTAATTTTCAAGTTATATATACATATGTATGCATTAAATTTTTTTTAAGGTATTCGTGTGTTATATTTCAAACTATACTATGCATCGCCTTCTCCTGCCTCCTTTGTCCCCAACATCCCCTGCTGACCCCTTTGCATTAAATTTTTTTCTTTAGAGATAATGCATAAGAAAAGGCCTCTAATTCTCTATTGTGGCTACTGACACACTTTGCTATTCTATCGGACTGCTCGCAAGGAATACGTATGGTTATTAATACACAACAACTATAATTTATATATGATAACATTGTCCAAATGTGCAGGTACCTATTTTTGTCTACAAAGGGAGAGGAGATCATATTTACTAGGAGGGAGTTAACAAAGTTACGCCGCACGACAAAGGCTTGTAGAAGAATCAAGAGTGAAATTGAAACTAGGACTTTCCCCCACCCTCTTTGTTACAGACTTAAAGTGCTGAGTTGTTACAAGTTGAGTGTATCACTTTTACAATATGTGGTTGAGAGGCCTTGACTCATTTGTAACTTAAACTATATGTATTTATAACATGCATATTTTCATCCAAAATTAAAAAAGAATAATAGCTACATAAACTAAAAACTCATGTGGCATCATTTTTTCTTTTCAATTCTTATTTATAAGTTTCTCGAGTTCTTGTTAAAGAAGTTGGTATGATGTCATAAGCTGTTATGAAATGTAAAGGTATTCGCTATGTTATATTATACTTATGAGATTTAGGACATTTTGTATTATAAATTTAAGATTTAGGACATTTTGTATTATACTTCTAAGGTTTAGGACATTTTATATTATAATTCTAAGATTTAGGACATTTTGTATTATACTTTTGAAATTTAGGACATTTTGTATTATTCTTTTGAAATTTAGGACATTTTGTATTATAATTTTAAGATTTAGGACATTTTGTATTATACTTTTGAAATTTAGGACATTTTGTATTATTCTTTTGAAATTTAGGACATTTTGTATTATAAATCTAAGATTTAGGACATTTTGTATTATAAATCTAAGATTTAGGACATTTTGTATTAAAGATCTAAGATTTAGGACATTTTAT
>SNQN01010694.1:0-21131 GCA_008642245.1 Bassia scoparia | reverse complement strand
ATGCAATCAAATAGGATGCAGACAAAACACCTAGGGCTGTTTAAGTCTTTGGTAAATTCCAAGGAACACAAGAAAAAATTCAGTATCCTTACGACTAAATACCTGAAACAATAATCAACTTGTCAACTTTATCCATCATCTCGTAGATCTCCTTGAAATGGTTAGTCAAGAYAGTTGTTTTCTTCTCAAATGAGGACTCCGTACTATTGGAGTGTCTCTTTGAGCTGAATTCCAAGCTCCTCCTGAGCTTAGAACTCACAACACTTTAAAGGTCGTGTGAAGARGAACGACTTCTCTTCAACGATGAAGGGTGGGGTGCCCTAGTACCGTTGTTCTTCCCCGATGGTGGACTCCTTGATATTTCAAACGATGCTCTTGAGCTCCTCACTCGGTTCCCACCAGATCCTGACCTCCTCAGTGAGTTACTCTTTGAATCGCTCACCATTGTTGTTTGTTTSTGAGAGTTGAATGTGTTTTGGTTTTCTAAATGTGAAGAAGAAGGATTAGGGTTGTGTGGTCTACCATTGTTGTGCTCCTTCTATTTATAACGAACTTCGTTTAGGGTTTCATATCCTTTGTCTGGTTTAGGAATGTTTTGAGACTAATCAGGTTTAGTGGGTGTTAAATAATTGTTAATTGTAAAGCAACAAATTTAATTGCCATTGACTTTAGTGTGAAGTTATAATAGCAGTAGTATTATATTAATTGTTAGTGTACCAGTTGAGAAAAAATTAATTTCTTATTCATTGAAAGTATCAATGTCCCACAAAGTATTAAGGTTGTAATAATATTTCTTTGTTGGAACAGCATATCTGATAATTCTTCTTACCATAAATTAAGTATGCTGCCCAACCATTAAATCCTCATGCCAACCTMAAAAAATCTTCAGCTTTGGGACTTCTTGGAAAAGCTTTTACTGCAAGCTTTCTACAATGTTACTTTGTGAAGACACTATTATTGGACCACTTCTAATCATCACAAGACATCAACCTAAAAGGCGGGAATTTCCTCAGCGTGAAAACAATTGTGCTCCCTTATTCCAACCATACCTCTAAGCACGTTCCAAAAGGGACTGCACATGTCTACATTTTTTTTTCATTTTTTTTGATTCTTTTACAAGTTCTTTAGCTTGTAGTAAACCTTTTCTTTGCAATCTTTTCCACACGTGTTAGTTTTGTACTGGTAGTATTTATATTTTTTTTACTGTAACGCGAGCTTATAAGAATTGCCATGAGGAAAAGTTCTTAATTGTAACTTGTGAGTGGATCCGACCCAATTCGAACCGAAAATTGATCCGGAAAAGTTGAGTTGCCGGGAAACGTAAAAAAAACCGAAACATCTGTTTTTAGTCGATCCATACAGCGTTTCCTAGACGTAATTGGACAAATTGATCGGGTCGAACCACACTCTTTTAACAAAATAAGCTAAAAGCAAGTGGTAGTGTAAAATAAATGCGTGGTGTATTAGGTGAATATATAGTTTAATTAACAAATTATAATGAACATTCTCACATTGAACCATTTTTTACCACAACCAGATATATTTAGATAATTGGACCATTTTACAATAGGTTTGGGTTATTTATAAAGAAATTGGACGTTTTATCGAAAGTTGCATCATTTAATATCCCTCTCAAAAATAGCTTCAAAATAAATGTCAAAAATATGATATGTTTATATGAGTTTACTTCAGTTGTTAGGCATTTTAGCCAAAATTACAATTCCACTCTCACTGATTAAGTTGAATTAGTTATCGATCAAATAAAATAGCTTAAACAAGTTCATTTCATTAGCAATAAGTTTAATCCTAAAGACTTTTTTCCCACCAAACTAAGTCCAAATAAGGCTATATATTTTAAACCTTAATCGAACGAATGCATGGTGTACATTATTTTATATTTTCAACCCATACTAAAAACCAGATTTTAGGTATTTGAACCTATTTGGAACCATTTTTACTCATTTGAACCTATTTGAATTTCTTAACCTATTTGTTCTTATATATATGAACTAATTTTCAACTGAGTTGGGCTTGATTTAAAAAAAATAGTCACTTGTTTCTTTTTTTTCGTTCAGCTAAGTCGAACCGAGTTTGGTCCGATCGACTCTGCCTCGTTCAGAATACACAAGTCTACACTTCGGTTTGGCTCGTTTTAGTTCATGTCGTAGAAGATTATGCATTGGTTCTTTTTTCATCCAGCTAAGTCTAGTCGAACCGAGTTCGATCTGATTGACTCTGCCTCGTTCGGAGCAACTCAACTCCTACACTCAATAAATCTAGTTTCAATTCGTGTCGTAGAAGATTATGCACTGGTTTCTTTTTCGTCCAGCTAAGTCTAGTTAAACTGAGTTCGGTCTTAACAACTCTGACTCGTTCGAAAACAACTCAAACTCCTTACACTCCAATCAACTCGTTTGATTCGTGTCGTAGAAGATATGCTTGTTCTTTTTCTCCAGCTAAGTCTAGTCGAACCGAGTTCGGTCTAATCGACTGTGCGTCGTTCGGAAACAATCAACTCCTTACACTTAGTCAAGCTCATTTTGTTTCGTGTCGTAGAAGATTATGCTTGTATGACATCAATGATCAATCACAACTAAAACTTCATATCAATGAATTACACATTTAATCAACCTACTTAAAATAATTATCAATTTCACTCCATATAAATCCATTTGTAAACACCGAAAAACAAACTTTGTCTTCCATTTTTAACTAATTTTAAATTCTATTTTACGAATTACGATGACTTTCATTTCTTTGTTATGTTGTAAGAAAACTGTTTTGATAAAAGGAGCATTTTACATCAATTGTTGTAATTTGAATCTCGCACGCATCAGTAGTGCCAAAAAAAACCCAGTCGCTGTTAGAATTATTTTTGGAAATATTGTTTTTTAAATTTTTAATTTTTAGGTTACTCTAATTTTCCACTTTATTTGTCCCAAATTTTAAATTATAGAAACATTTGAAGAAGTGAAGCGCACAATTAATGTAATTCAAAAATTGGTGTTTTCGGAAGTTGGACATTGGACATCAAACTATTTGAAGCGTACTCAGGAAGCTTCTGCTCACTATAAACAGATTTTTGGAATCATTTTTCTTCACAAACCCTAACGCCGATGTCAAGAAGGAAAAAAACCCCCCATCTGCAGATTTCCAAAAAGAACACCAGTGAACAACAACTTCAACATTGCAGTTTAACATTTCATCATCAACCCCACAAAATAGACCACCCATCCTCGGAATTCAAAGATGTCTCAGTGGAATGAAAGTGAGGTTAACTTCTGAGACTTTGCTTTCTTTGTCAAGGTGGGCGAGGGTAAGATGTGGTTGAGCTCGATGACATACTTCGACTGGTCCTGACTCCAACTTCCACCAACAGATTCACCGTCGGAAACTGTGGATGATTGACGAAAACGATGATCATGTTTTAGCTCACCTCCCACACCTACTCGTCATGCAGACCGTGCTCACTTTTGAGCTTCGTGAAAAGCTAGCTAATATCATCGAGGATTCCTTGTGAGCCCCCACTCCCTTCTAATTTTTTTCCAGTTTTTGAAGGATTCGAGGCCAAGGATCCACTTCAGGAACCACATACCTGCCTACCCTAAGCCTTTGTTATAACCTAGATGTGGTCCTAGTTGATGGTCTCCAGATCTTCAACATTGCTGATAAGATGAAGAACATTGGATTCGTCGTTGGAATGGAACTGACGATGAAGATCCAACCAAGTACCTTAACAAGGTTAACTTCAGCCCATTCTATAATCCACTTGTGTCCGAGTCGCTGAAGGTGGTAGGATTCTTGTTTGGAACACAAGAGGGTTTGCTCGTTCATCTCTAGAGGAAACCTTTAGAAGATCTGCGACAACTACAAGCCTATCGTCGTATTCCTTTGGGAGACAAGGATCTCCAAATTGAAGTTCATATCAAAAGTACGAGAAGATGAAGTGGTCAATGGACTAGCAAGTTGATGAATCGTTGTCACTGTGTAAGGGGCTGGTGGTACTATGGATACAATGAAGTGTCATGTCTGGCTCATTTCCACACTGCCTGGAGAGGATATGCATTGGATGGCTGACATAAGGGTGAGTATTTATGCTTTTTTATGTACTCAAGTCAATTATTTCAAAATTGAATGTTGGGCGGAATGAAATCATAGTTGCTTGAATTTTCCGTTAAAATTTGTGGATTCTCTTTTGTCATTCATGTTCTGTCTACCTATTAATTGAAGTAAACGACAATTAAATTATGGTTATTTTATTAAGTATCATGCCATGAGGAAAATATCGATTAGATTAGTGTAAGTTTCAATTATTAAACGATTATTAAATTAGTTTAATATGTTGAACATTGTGTCACTAAAATTTAAAGCAGTACATTGTGTGGTTCTTTATTCTGATTACTTCATCCCTATGAACTTGAGATTGGGGAATGTAATTCATTATAAAAATCAGTTTGTTGCCACTCATCTATACTGGTTTTGGTATTGATAACCCTAATATACCATATAATTCAATTCAATACATTGTGTGGTTATTGATGTCTGATTGCTTCATCCTATGAACTTGGGATTGGGCAATGTAATTCATTATAAAAACAATTTGTTGTCACTCATCTATAGTAGTTTGGTTTTAATAAACCCTAATATCCCATAAATTGATAACCCTAATATCCATTCTTTAGTAATTTTGGTACTTCTTATCTATTTGAAATAGATAATGGTTAGAAGTTGGTACATAGTCTTCGTCAGATAACATATGGATGTATAGTACTTGTTTTATTATGGTGCCAAATTAACTCTAAAATTAAGGACCATAACGAATACGATCTTTGTTGAGTTTCTGCTTTGTTTGTTATCATTTTCTCAAGACTCATGACAGACTTAATAAAAGAACAAAATAAAATTCAACTGATCATTTTTCTTTTTTGGTCTAATGACCCCATAATTCAGCAGGCACCTGGSTACAACARCGATGCTAACGAAGGGCATAACTAAAGACTGACGTTGAAGATTCTTTTTGAAATAGCAGCAGTATCTGTTCGAGCTTAAAGCCTTCCCTACCAGTGATTTCTAGTACCTAGAGTGTTTCCACTTCAGTCCCGTAGTAGTGAAGATGTGTGACTGCGTTTTRTTTATGTGGGTGTAGCGTAGTTGTTGTTGCACTGCTAGTGTTCATGTTTATGTCTGATGTAATATTTTATATGTTKTGTAACAGTCCTAAGTGATACCTACTCCGTGAGTAGTGTGAACATGTCTTGTCTGTGAASTTAGATGAATTTCACTACAATTGCCGCCAATGAATATGAATGTGTTGTTGCCACGTAAACATGATTAGGTTTTGATAAAGGTTTAGCACACTCTTAAGTGTGTTAAAATGTTGTTAGCATGATAATTGCAGGTTCACAAGAATAACAGATGTTTGAATGTGCAGGGCTTGATTATTAGAATCATGCTGCTAGTATAGTAAAAGCATGGCCTGGTTAAGTGTGTTAAAATGCGGTCAGCATGATAATTGCAGGTTAACAAGAATAAAAGATGTTTGAATGCAACATTAAGACATGGTTTATGYTAATTTAGTGATGGCTATTTCTTCAAAATTGKATCAATTGTAGAGAAATTGTAATAGAGAAACTATGGCGAATTCCACCTTAAACGATGAACTTAAATTCAAACGAGGAACCTATAATTCAAAGTTTAGCTTGAAGTCATAAATTTTATGTGAGTCTCCATGGGAGAATTTTCCAAAGTACTACCTTAATAAGACATTTGGTTTAACAACTGCAATAATGYAATAAAGCACAGATCACTACCTCTCACATGGAGGCCAAAGCTTTGAACAGAAACACAATTTAGGTATGTCAATCCACCATCAAATACATAATATTGGTTCTGCTCATAAAGGCATCATAACATTCATCCAGGCAAATACATAAACGCAAATACATAATACTAGTGGTTCGACGTTAAGATAGTGTTTACACGAGAGTCTTGTTTAAGTAAGTGCATAGTTGCTAATTTGCTACACATTTGACTAAAACCAAATACTCAGCYTGCCTAGCCTAGCTGATACAAAAGCACGAATCACGTCCATGGAATTAGTTAGGAGCAACCACAATGCAACGGGAACATCAACTRAGATTTAAATCAGCCACCTCACCATAAAACTTCAATTCATCATCATGGTCCATTGCCTCTCCAAATGATTGTTCCACAAAAGATACAGTTTTGTGACACTTGACCTCCAATTATAAATAAAGTTTTTTAATAATTACGTTGATAACATTTACCAAACACAGAAGGCAAACCATCTTTGAAAAAAACCAAGTTTTAATTAGACTAATCTGCATTTTACCCTGACTGCAATTGTAAATACTACCCGCATTTTCCTTATTCCAAAGACTACCAATGATAAGGACACACTCGGAAAACATTAGTAAGTCAATTGAGAGAGCTGGGACACTGACAAAGCCCTAAAAAACGCAATTCCTACATCGAGGACTATATTCAAGCTCCTAGACTCCAAAAATAAATTTTTAATTTTTAAATATATTAACTTATTTTAAGAATTTTCTAATTTTCATGGATTTTTCTGTGTGTCTTTGAATTTTTTGGAGTTTTCATGAGAAATTAAATTAATTTTGTAAATAATAAATTATTAAAAAACAAAAAATTAGAATTTTTATTACTCAATTACCAAATTTTAGAATGTATATATATTAATTATTATATATATTCTTTATAATTTTTTGTTTGTGGATAATATTTATTATTTCTTAAGCAAAACGCAAATTGAACCGAAACCAAAGCCTTCCGAAACCTTCCGAATCTTTCGGGGTCGGTGATTGATTCCCCAGGATTGTAGCGTGGAATGGTGGTTCTTGGCGTGAGTAGCGGAGACCTAGACCGTTTCAAATTTGTGATCCATGACCGACATACTGATCATTGGGTCTAAAATTTTTGGACCGGACCCAAACCCACAGGCGTCTAATGGGGTAAAAATGGCGTCTTAAATGGGTTTTTACTATAATTTATATTTAATCGAACATTGTATCTTCAATTAATATATTATTACTTCTATTTTATTGTTCGTACTTCGTAGAGACTTCATACTGAGTGAGCCTATGCCAGTTATATAAATAATAAATACATCATAAAATCTTAAAATGTATACAAGCCATTACAAAATAACAATAAAGTCACCAACTTTAAGTATTAATCAAGTATTATAAATACATTATCAATAAATTGATATCATTATCAAAATAATAAGTTATGAGTCAACCATAGTTCCAATACATGAATACAATATATTACGAGATCTTCTTATATCTAATCATAATGTCTTCGTCATCAAGATCCTACATGGATATTGTAAAGTTGGGACTCGTTGGTCGAAGAACCGTAACGGTGAGTAGCAGTTGTAGAAGAAGATTGGAGTAAATTGTCTGAAGTAATTAATTTTTGAGAAGATAGAAGAGTAGAGAAGTAGAAAGATAGAACAGACTTGTTTGCTTTAAAATATGCCAAACGATTGCACAAGTTCTGAAGCATAACAAAGATTTAGGGTTTTGGATAAAAAAAAATAAAAAATTTATATTTATAAATTGATGGATTAATAGGGTAGGATTGGGTCGGGTCGGGTATGATGTTTTTGGACCTACGCACTACCTGATTCATTTCTTTTTTAGACCATACTCGGCCCATACCTGTGGGTCTAAATTTTTTGATCCAAACCCTTTAAGGTCTGGGGTTCTAGGGGTGCTGGGTTGGGTCCAGGACCATGAATCTCTTACTAGGATGTACATTAATCCTTATCTTCTCATGCATGAACACCCATCATACCAGTCGAAAATTTTTTCCTAATAAAATCGACAAATAAACTAATGGCAATTTGCGAACAAGTAAAAAAGGCAAAGCCTAGCGAGAACTATCCTAGGTTGGGCGCAATTATGCCAGTTTTTTGGGAGTAATTTTACGGCCCAGTTCTTGTCGTTTTTTAGTCTTGTGCCTATAAATACTGAGACCCTCTCGGCTCATATTACAATTTGGTATGAATTTGGGACAACCTTTTTGCAACTTTGGGCACGACTTTACTCTTTCCTCCCGCGTCCATACGTCTCCAATACTCTCTCATAACACCTCACTAATACAATTCATAAACACATTAAAATACAATTTTGCATTAGATCTAGTGGTTTTAAGGGGTTCTACGGGACAAGGTCCTAATGGGTCGAAGCTAATCTTACTTCTACAGTGATGTTGCGAGGGTAAGTTTGAGGCCAGAATTCTAATTTAAACCCTTTTGCTGATGCTTGATTAGAATTTGCTTTTTATGTATTTTGCCATATATAATTGATTAACATACTCAGCACGCAATTTAAATTAAAAACAATTTAAGGCCAAAACTTTCAATTCTCGTACGAGTGCTTGCATGCTGTGTTACACCCACTAATATGTTTTAAACACACTAAAATTTTATTGTTTCAAAGCTAATAAAGTTAACAATGGACAAAGACATTAGCTCTAGAATCGGAATTAACAACACATGTCAAACAAACTAGACTATATTGTAGAACATAATCGGTGCTATCATTAGGTTCCCGAAAGTCTATTGATGATTAGTAAGTATGCGCAATAGGTCGGGTACTGCGGAAATTATGCTTCATCAGTGTCACTTCACACCATTGTTTGTCAAGGCTCATATCTTCACTCCATGCTTAACTTCAAGTCTCAATCTAGGCAGACGGGAAGTACTTCTTTTTTTTTTAGAAGAATTTTCTATTAGTTTTAGGATTTTTAAATAATTTATATTGGTGATCTTCATTAATTTCCATTTTCATTGCATTTTCTCATATTTATTCTGAGTTCACCAGTATTATTTAGTTTATTTTTCCGATTTTTCTTACTTTTTCTATGAATTATATACGAATATTTACAAAAATCAAAATAACAAAAAATACATACTAAAATTAGAAAATACTTACTAATAGATAAACAAAAAATAAGTGATAATGTTTAAGACCCATTAGAAACCGTATTTCTTCAAACGGGGTGTCTAGATTGCATCTCCAATCAAAGAAATCAAGCAAATTATATGGTATAATACCGTATAATGGGCTATATACGCTCCGTTGAGCGTATAATACGCTCCTGTAGCGTATATAGCCCTTATAGATATATACGCTGTCGACTTGGAGCATATATAGAACTCCTGTGAGGTATCATACGCATGCTTGTTTTTATTTTTGTGCCTTAAATAGGATGCTTGGACTCCGAATGGGAGAGAAATTCACTGTTGAACTCCTCGTTCTTTTCAAAAAAAACAACCTTTAGCTTATCAAATTCCATTCCCAACAATTATGTTTCATCTAATTCAAATTCAATCAGTGACTTTGGACACATAAATTAATAAGTTTGACCTGCGATAAGGTATCAACTCTGAGCTCTCATTTCAATCGCTTAATTCTATTCATAATTAAAAACCTATGTTTATATTAAAGGCTTGACTTACATTGATCAATACAACCATGTAGAACTATCAAACTATTTCAATTCTGTCATGTTGAAAAATTGTTGTAATGTGCGCAATCATTTCGAGTCAAGAATAAGTCCCATATCAATTAATTGTTCCAAATCCATAATTCAACACTATGCTATATTCATTTCAGGTACATATAATCAATCTTAAAATTTGCTAGAAACGACTATAGTAATTGTAGGTTGATCTATTGTAATATGGTTAGGCTTTTGGCTGCTTATTCTATTGCAGTGCATGGTTATCCGTGTGGATTATGTTATAGTTAATTTATGTTTTGCAAGAGATCAGATTCTTTTTATAATATAAGATTTGTTTGCTTAATCATTGACCAATGGTTACATAAAGGTCAAGATAATTTGGGACAAACTGGCTTTAGGGACGTAACATTGACATATCGAAGTGGTATAATAGATAAGTAGCTACTAATTTTTTCTTTACTTAATAGTAACTACTATTTTTAGTAATATTAGCGATTAGTGCGCCTTCAGGGTAATTGATAGGCTATTATGTATTCAATAATTATGATTATGAACTACAATGAGACCGAGTAGAGCCGCTACATGGGGCGGAATATGGGGTCAAGATCTTAGTCCGTACCATGTCCCGAAACCACATTGGTTTTTGGACCTATATGTAGGAACATTAGTTTGGACCAATGTTTCGAGCGTCTGATTGATTAACTGTGTATAGCACGGTGGCGATCCCCCTCAACTAGACAAACACACCCCAACGCATCTTCACATGCAGTTCCATGGCTCAATTCCATGACACTGAGATTGAGTCAAAAACCCCTGTCCACCGTAGATGGTGAGCCCATCCTCAAAATACTCACGTAGTATGCCATAGTATCTCTGCCTCTAAAACAAATCCTCTCCCTTCCCCCCGATGAACCGTCCATGACAGCTCACTATAGATTTAGTCCGGGGTTAGGATTCCACTAGTCGGTAAGGGAAAGTGGTGTCGGGGGGAGGAGCGACTACTTCACCCTTACCCTTTTTCGCTATTATATGCGTCCCCACAGCACAAACATGGTTTCGTACCGGATACGCAAGGGACCACTCATGGTTATCGCCCTTTGACTTTTCTTTATGCAAGTTAGTTGAGGCTCGAGTGCTATATAAAACACACGATTCTGTGTTCCTCGTCAACTTGCCCGGAACAGAAGTGCAGAAAAACGCATTTCGCCGGCTCGAATTTGTCGTTGGAATTTCCGTCACCCTTCACGGGCATGAGAAGTGACTTCTCCAACAGTTTGTGCCCAAATTACTAAGACTATCCTCCTACGAGCGTGGTGTTCCGACGCGATCTTCCTCTACACTTCTGCTTTCCCTGGTGATGTTTTCCCTTTTACACTCCGACCTTCTTAGCTTATAATGAGACTCGCATCGACCGCTAAAACCACTTTAACAATGGAGATATATATACTCGAATTGCTCCTGTCTTACATGCGCGAGTAGATTCAGTTTACACTCAAGATCAAGTTCAAAGGAGATTCGCTACAAAGTATCAACAGCATTTATGCAATGCCTACTTTTATGAGCCCATGGTAAAAATGATGCTTCTTCTGAAGACAAGCTGGTTCTTAAAGTGAGTTTCTTGTCTACGGTAAAGTCTTAGAATAAGACAATGTATACATTATATGTATGTGGGTTTGAGCTTCTGCCGAGAATACCCCCTTCAATTAAGTCAGTATTCTAGGAGAGTTGAGGCGATGAGGAGATGTATTTAATAATAATCTCGGTTGACACCAACGAATTTATATGACATACTTCAAGTAATTGTAGCTGAGACGTGAGAAACGCGTCATTCGTGCGCGGAAACAACCTCCTCCCGAAAAGCCATTCGACATCTCTCTCATCAAGATTTGTCCGGCATTCTCTTAACTATCTCACTGATATTATCGTTGGACATTCAGTTTATTTCTGCATAAAACATTGACACATTTAGAAAATTAGAAACGAGTGAATGCGATATAGGATTTGTGCAAGATCACAAGCATTCCGTTTGCTTGCCCCTAAAGTACTTGTGAAAAGCGCTTTCGTTGTATCGTTGCCTCCGTTCATAAGACCTGGAGATGTCTTATTTGATTGCCGACTATTTTAAACTCTTCTTATAGTGAATATATTTCTAGCTGAGAAATTATCTTATTTCCGCATCTAGAAAAAAAATAATGATTTCCTCATTGATCCTCCACCAGCATTAGACTCCTATATGCGTTACGCGCACCGGCTACTTCAGAAGAACAGGCATTCTTTGAAGTCCAAGATACAAAACCCCCTAGAAAACACTCTTTCATTATTGCACAAGCCTTTTCATTCGAAATTTCATAGTTGGCACAACCTCCTCTCTTGATTATCCTCTAAACCATTTCAGGATAATATAATCCTTTACCTACATCTTTAGGTTTCCAAGGTTTACTACATACTTAGTATCCGTGTGCAGCAAAGCCCCTTTCAAATGGTTTGTCTCTGGATCTTTTGGCGAGACAAAGTGTGATTGTCAAAAGTCCCACAGCGGTTTGTCTTGAGTTTCATTTTGGCGTGGGGCGCAGATTACGAGTCCGAGGTCATTCCAAGTGGTCATTTGATAGACTCACGCATTCATCAGATTTGTGCGTTAGTAATATCGTTTCGTATTCTGCACTCATTTCGTGAACGTTGGGCCGGGCTCTCTGAGAATTTGTGCAGAAGGCAATGAATACAACCTCAAATATTCGATATCATAGTTTTTTGTTATTCGTGCTTTGTCACTCAAAATACCTGATGAGACTTAATTAAAAGCTGACGTGTGCTGCAGCTGACAGAGCGTTTGCGAGAGGACGCTGTAGACTTCTTCTTAGCGATAGTTTTCGATACCCTCGTTAATCTATGGGGTGTTGTTTGTTATTACTCTGGTGGCGCACTAAATATGATCTTTTCTCCGCTCGCATTCAAGTGGAACTGTGTGGTGCTCATTTCGAGTCCTGTTTCACTCAAATATACTTTCGCGGGAAAAAACCCAAATTCTGTATCATTAACCAGTACAATGCGTACAACCTACGTGCATGGTAAAATATAACTACCTCTCCCTTCTGTGGCGAAACGATTTATTTACTCGAAATATTTGAGCTCGGTTACCAATCTTCTTCAGTGTGCTCAGGTCGATGTATAATCCACTTTTTCGGCTCTAGAAACCGAAACTTTCACACGGCGAAAAACGCCGGCTCGAAACGTTGCCCCGGGTAAATACTTCCTCACGCGAACGGAACGCCTTACAGATTAAAACAGGGACACTATTGAGCAGATAACATGGTGACCATAATATTCCAAACAGGTTCTCAGTGAACTGGAAACGTAGAGTAACTTAACCAAAGCCAGTGTATGCTCCAAGTTCAATCTTGGTACGAGACCAACTATCCCGTATTTCGACGGTGTGATTCATCGTTTTATTATTGCGATGAAGAACTTGATTCATATTGCCACTTGACTGAGGTAGAGAGATGCTCGCCTCCGGTGTGGGCTTCATTGGACTGCACTCTAAGCGCTCACTCCTAACAAGAATGGCCCTTCTAGGCGATAAGTTACGTCATTGTGCCACGCCTAAATTGTGCGAGTAAAAAAATATGTGTCTACGAGGCGAAGATAATGATATATCCTGAAGAATTTTACGACTTGACTGCACCTCTGCAATCTTCTCGAAAGACTTTTTGAAAAAAAATGTCAGGTAAGCACTAGTTGCCTTTTCTAATCCCACACCAAACGGTTTTTTCGGTCCAGATGACAAAGCGACTCATTCTTCGGATAATGCTGGACCCGACTCAACTTGCCCGGTGAAACGCATTTCCGCCTTATACGCTCTGCCATTCTCTTCATGCTAAAGGAAATATGGAGAAACCCCCAGAAATTGAAGGACATGACTATATAACAAGTGCAGACAGTTCTAGTTTGTAGCCACAGTAATTAGAGCTGAAGAGGATCTAATAGGCTTGCCGTGACTCCTATAGCTGAAGTGGTGCTTTCCGAACGTAATTTCCTCCGTGAATTATTACTCTTTGGATTTATGAATCGAGAAAGCTCGAATAAAAAGTATCTACGCACGGGATTAATTGTTACTGCGGCTCATTTTGGATGTCCTCATTCTAAACAAACTAAAACTCCTCAATCCTTTCGCTCAGAGAACTTCACTATGAAGATCCTTGGTCTAGCAAGAAATTTTATCTAACGGCACGTGTTTGACTAGGAGTAGTCCCAAATTGGTAGAGAATCTCTGAGGCCAAATTTTTCCGAAAATTGTCCCCGACGAGCCCACATCATCTTCGGTGATAGTGGCCAAATTACAAACCGGACAGCCTATTATGCGGAGTCTGATCTCTCACACTTGACACACCGAGATTACTCGGGACTAGCCCCGAGACTCACACTGAGCTTGCTTGTAACGACACATCCGCATGGGTGGTAGTGTGAGATTCAACATTATGGAACGACGCCACGGCTCATCTTACCATAAGAGGCATGTATTAAGAGAGACAGCCTACTGAAAGATGGAAACGAGAATGACGGAAGATTTGGATGAGATAGGCTCCCACTACAATAGGCATAGATTTGTAGATTCCCCAGAGAGGATCTTTAGATCTCATACAAAAGGTGATAACATAAAGGTCATTCTTAGCAACGTCCATAAGGACCGAAGCGCTCACAACTACGGAACATGTTCTCTCTTTTCGTTAACGGGCTCAAAAGTCCCCCGTATGGGCTCATTTTGCCCCCAAATCTTCCTCCAGGACCCATTCGTATTTATCGTATGAACCCATGGTAAAATTTCTGGCAATTTTTCCCAAAAAATTGTCCGCAGAACCTAATTCAGGTGATGTATATCCCACGTTTTTCGGCAAGAACCGAGATCTCGGCGAACCCGGCTCGAAACTGCCCGGAATTTCCTCCAACCCTTCTCGGCCATGAGAAATGACTTTTCCAAACAGTTTTGGGTCCCATTATACTAAGCATACTTGCCTCCTACGAGCGTTTCGACATGTTTCTTCGTTTTTTCCGTTAACGGCTCCAAAAGTCCCCGTATGGTCTCATTGTGGCCCCCAAATCTCCTCGGGAGACACCCATGCGTATTATCGTCCATGAACCCATGGGTTAAAAAATTCGGCAATTTTCCGAAAAATTGTCCGGAGACTCATTTCGGTGATGTATAACCCACGTTTTTCGGCAGAAGAAGATGTAACTCATACACGGTGCTTTACTCAGGGCTGGTGATGCTTGCTCAGAAACATCGTTGAGCCACTCGAAATTATTCCAGTCAAGAACTGCTCCTTTCAGCATGGAAAGATGACAAGCGAGGCCATTTGAGAAATGACTATTCCGACAGTTTTGGTGAGCCCAGAATCATAACTCGAAGCATTAGCTGCCTGCCTGACGAGCGATTTCGACGTTTTCTCGTTTTTTCGTTAACGAGGGCTGCGAACGAAGACTGAATCCCTCGATCTAAGAGCATCTGGCTATGCATTGCCTCCCCCAATCTTGTGCGCTACGAGACTCACTCATAGCGATCTCAGAGTGGTGCGTACGAGACTGGAGAACGCCATGGTAAAGAATTTCGGGACAAACGTTTCCAGAAAAGTTGCCCTGCTGAATCGTTTCATTTTGTCGGTATATCGATAATTTAATCGCAGCCGGTTCGTTGTAGAGCCCACAGAAAACGGACAGACCAGCATTATGGAAAGAACTCGTGCGGCGACAATCGTCCTGCTGCCTCGACTAACTTGCCCGGAGAACGCTAGTTCCTTCAGCACTGCAGCAACTTATCTCGGGCTCAAACTACATGCGTGCAGTTGAAATGCAAAGATTCAGAAATCGATATCCAATAGGTCATCTTGGCTCTCGTAGAGATGAGTTATTAAGTTTTATAAATTTCTAGTTACTAAGCATTAACTGCTACTGCACCTCGAGACGCAAAATCGTTCGATCCGTTTTCCTCGTTTTTTTCGTAACGGCTGTTCAAAAAGTACCCCGTAGTGGCTCTCAATTGTTCTGGCCTCCTATTAAAAGTCATTCCCTCAGAGACAAGAAAGACCAGCATTTCTACATATTAGATATCGCAGCTAGAACACGACCATATTATTGTGATCATAAAGTGAAATTGTCTTCTGCTGATACTTTGAACTTTATTTGTGACGAGGCAAATCTTTTATTCACACGAAGAAACAAAAATTTTTCTCACAGAGGCTGAGAAACTCTCAGTAAACATCAAGTTGGTGATGTATAACCCACGTTTTCTAGATCAGGCGCCAAGAAACGATAGAATTATGAGAATCATCGGTGAAGTCCCTGGACTTAAACGCAACACATTGCGCACACAGATAATTCTCCGCCACATCCGCCGATCAAACTTTTTCTCAAAACTAATGACACGGACCGGATTTGAGGAATATTTCAGTGATTTCCAGACGATTCTTTTGATATCCGAGAAATACTATATGCTAGTACTCAGTCCGTCGACTACGGAGAGCGATTTATCTTCGCAGTTTGCTCTGTCTTCTTATATCACAGAAGAGTTAACGTTTTAGAGTCTCCAAAAGTCCCCCGTATAGTGAGAGCTCCAATATTGTGCCCGCTAAATGATTCTCTACATAGTACTAGCTCATACTCTATTCAGTAATTTAGTATTGAGTTGATGAGTTAAGACCACGAGTTAAACACTATTCAAATTGATCATTGTGAATATGGAAGTAATTTTTCCGATTTCGGAAGACCTCATTTCGGTGATGTATAACCCACGATTTTTCGGCCAAGAAACGACAATTCTCGCGAACCCGGCTCGAAACTCCCCGGATTCCGCCACGCCTCACGGCCATGGGAATGGACTAAATCGACAGAATTTTGTACAAAATACAAGATACTGCCTCTACGAGCTTTTGACGTTTTCTCGTTTTTTTCAGTTAAACGAGCCAAAAGTCCCCCGTATTTGGCTACATATGGCCCCATCATTCTGACCCATCGTATTATCGTATACCCTGGTAAAAAATTTCACGGCAATTTTCCGGAAATTTGCTTTCTCTCGCTGAGCACTGGAGACTCATTTCAGTGGTGCTAAGATTGTGTATAAGACCTCCTCAGACGTTTAAAGAATTGGTTTGGAATAGCGATGGCACCAAGACACGGACGGCGGAAGGTGCGTCGGCAGCCCGGCGGGGTCGAACGTAGCCCGGAATTTCACATGTCCAATACTCCTTCATTCGCCCCCATCCTCAGAGCAACTACTTATGAGTGGGGACGAATCTATCCTCCAATCAGCCCGTGCCCATATAGCTATAGTCCACCATCTCCTCGCTGCCTCCTACCGAAGTCAGTGTTCTGATCTTTCATCGCTCCTTTCTATCTCTCCGCTCATCACACTGGGGTGCAACAGGAGTTCCCCGCACGATTATCTGTGAGCTCATTTTCGGCTACAATCCCCAGCAATCCCTCCACTGACGCCGCAAAGGTGGTCTCCATATACCGCCATCCTATCTACTCATGTTATTCGTTCCCCGCCTCTATGACCCATGTAAGAAATCTTCACGCCGTCTCAAATTTTATATCTCCCAAAACCTTGTCCGCGCAGACTACATGACCCTATCTGACAATCCCAAGTATATGGATGGAATAGGTACCCAAAACTTGCCCAACTTTGCGTGAATTTATTGTGAGTCCAAGTCATCTGCAGCACAACAAAATACCGAAATAAGCAAACTCGCGCCCGAACCGGCATTCAATACGATTATAGCTCGGAATTTCCCCTGTCACAGCCTTCCAATACGGCCATGGGCAATATGTAGTAATGACATATTATAATTATCCAATGTTAGTACTCTAGCATTATCATTTGACTGTCCCCTCATTCTACTTTATACAAAATTATCTACATTAATGTACATTAATCCACAATGAAAAACTAACCCTACTAAGCGACTATCACGACGTATTATTAGTTAACATCACCAGTTATTTTGCCGGGTTAAACGGGCTCAAAAGTCCCCCGGTATGGGCTGGCGGAGATTTGTGCCGCGGACCAAATCGTCCGTCGCGCAAACAACAATAACAACCATCCGTATTATCGCCTCTATGAATCCCCCCACCTTCTCGGCGTACAAGCAAATTTCGGGCGATGTTTTTCCGCGGAACATCATTTTTCCATGGCCCAGCATCCTCGAGCCCCTACTCCCTTCTCCGTCGGACTAGTGGTATTGGATATCCACCCTCATCCGCCGCCTATTTACGTGCGGGCGGCCAAGAAGACGTAGGGGCGATCTCTCGGTGCGCTACCCGCCACTTGATCGACACTGCCTTGCCTCGGCCACAACTTTCCTCCTACGGCCAGTCTTCTCTAGTTTGATTAATGAGTCTTGCCATGAGGTGAATGAGACTATGATCCTATAAGTGCAATGTTTATCATGCATTCTCCGACAAATATTCAATTAAAGAAAAGTAGTAATCAACACTGAAGTTGCCCCTAGTAATCTATTAGCACAATAGTTAGATAACTTTGAGTCCTCCTAACCATATGTCAGTGTGCACGATCGTTTTATCTCAACAGTTTGTGCGTAGATATTTGTTGAATCTCAAGGGCGCTCATGAAAAGTACAATATTACACTCCCCACATAATGGACTACAGTCTTGCAGACACCACACTATAATTTCTTCACATCAGGAAACCCCATACCGTTAATTTTCGATACATCAGGAAACTCCCGAAATTGGTTATAAAAGTCTTTCAAAACTTAAAGATGAGCTTCATTAGGATTAAACATTGGATCTTGCCATTGCTGATCGGCTGATCAGTAACTTTCACGATAGAAAGTCTGTTACACCCTGTAAAAGCAACACTTCTAGTACTCTCCAAGGAAAGGTAGTATTTGGATAATCCCGAATCGTTGCCTTAAGTCTAGCCAAGAGAACGGAACATCTCGAAGCAAGCCAGGAGTTGTCTGGTGCTCGAACTTGCTCGAAATTTGCTCCAAAGTCGACTTCCTAAATATACGCCCCTTTACCCTACCTCAATCTAGAATTCTTGACCAGGTATGAGAATATAGTGACTATATTAGCGGGACTAGTTTTTGTGCCCAAATATCTAAGCATACTGCCTCCTACGAGTCGTTTCGACATTTTTCTCGTTTTTTTCGTATAACGGTGGTCAAAAGTCCTACTTCCACCTGGGTTATTTGCGTGAGCCTCATTTCGGCCCCCACAACAATCACTTCACTCACACACTGCTAGCGACAGACAGCGCATCTGGTGTCCGTTGTATCATGAATTCAAGACGAATATCGTCCGTGAATACTTATTGTAGATTCTGCACCCACGGACATGACTTGTTTTGCAGGCGTAAAAGCTATTTTCGTTGTAATTTTTCGCGGGTAAAGAAAACTGGTATAGTTATCCCGTGATGGACATCTCATCATTTTCGGCGCGTGATACTGAATTAAAAAACATATACTTCCAATCGCGAGGTATACATTCCGGGCAAGAAGGACACCAATCATCGTCTCGAAAGCGAAACGTGCGGTGTTACGTGCTCGACAAAAGCTCATTAGCACGATCGGATATTAGTCCGGTTCCACACTATAGCAAAAACCATCCAATTATAAGCGAAAAAGGGACAAGTACGTGAACAAATCTGGTGTTAGATAAGACAGTAGTGACATGCCAGCCGAACACAGCAGTTTCCAAGTGAGAACAAGGACACCACCCAATACTGAAAAAGCTATCATGCTGCCTCCGTACTGTTCCTAAGACGATATGCCAACCTCTGGAATCGTTTTGTTTCTCGTTTTTTTCGCAGGTTTAGTGAACAGGTGCTCAAGGAGAAAAGCATCACTCCCATTTTCGGGTATTTGGTACAAGTTGAGTGTGGCCTTGCATAGACTAGGCACCATGCTCCAAAATTGATTACCATAACTGACACACATACTGTATTCTATCTGTCCATCTCGATAGCTATGAATCTGGAGAAACCATGTGTAAAATTTCGGCATTTTTTCCGAAAAAGTTGTGCTGCACCTTCTGAGAATGACCTCATATTACTAGAAAGGTGTGATGTATAATCCCACGTTTTTTGACACCGGAAGGGTATCACAGAGAAACATACCCCAGGTGTAGATCTCGGCGTGAAAGCGCCACGTTGTTCTCACGGAAAACATTTGAGCCAACAGTGAATTTCTTACTTCCTGTTGAACGCGTTCTATGATCAGAGCACCAAATATCTCTGTCGTTAGAGTAATATGACTTTCTAGCTTCGATAACAGTTGTGTCTTCCAATGGCCACAATCATGTTGAATTTTGAATTATAACGCACATAACTGTCTCTTGTTCACCTACCATAGTGAACACTGAAACAAGGGAAACTGCCGTCTTGTCTCAAGACGGTTGTTTCCAGACCGCTTCTTTTCAATAATGTTTGCAAACGTATTTCATCATCGGGTCAGCTTTCACACATAAAGCAGACCATTGCCACTTCTCCCCATCTCTAGTGTTATTATGGAAGGCGTCAACGTACCATTTGCCCCTTGAAGGACATTCAAGTGATCCTCTCCTGGGACATGTAAGATCCTCACTCGTTCATGTTAAATATAAATCGTGGCAATTTCAAGATTTGTTACAGGTTTATTCTACATCGAATCACAATTTCTGACTTTGCGGTATAATCATAAATTTTGTCATTGATCCTGCAAAATGGGATAACATGTCAAGTCTGTTCCTTCACAGCCAAAAAATGTAAGTTCCGTGGATGAAAGCCACTTACCGATACCCATTCGAGCTTGTGACGACTCGATAGGTGTATTTGATTGCAATCCTGTACACGGCCCTTATGCTGTGTGTGCAATGCGTAGAGAATGGTCATAGTTATGTCCATCATTTGATAATCTTGGTTTGATGAGATTCAATTCCTCTGTGCGCATTAATTTCCCGTTGGCTCGGCAGTTCTTTCTAAAGACTTTACAGGAAACAAATATATCCCCTTGTTGCAGCGAAGTCCTCTTGCAACTCCTAGTAAAAACAAGTCCAAAACAAGATTTAATCATCAACCGGTCTCCATGCCTACCTGGGCACTCATGGTTCTGAATTATGTAGAGCAAATGTTAAGTTTTTAAATGAACTATTCCCGACAGTCCTTCTTTGGCAACCACAATGAATAATCCTAATAGGCTGTATAACTCCTGACAACCCTTTTCATCCCTCTCCCAGCAGAGCCTGTCACATACAAAATGGTTTCGGAACATTTTCCAGTTTTTTCGTCGTTTTGAGCAGGAAGGGGAGAGAATCCACACTCAATAGGTACACACGAAATAGCCGTTATAGGAGACCACTGACTTTTTGCTTTTACGAGAGTGTTCGTACCTCCGCAAACTATTCCTTCCTATGCGCTGGAGAAGCCTGTGCCCCATCGATTAACTTCATGCTATATTCTGTTTAACAGATGAACCGATTGGTAAAAAATTTCGGCAATTTTGCCGAAAATTTGTCCGAGACCTCATTTGCTTGAAGTATTAGATATGAAGCCCCCACTATGTTGTATATCTCTAAAATCCTTATGAGCTTCTTAGTTCGAAGAAAACCAAACATTGGGCAC
>SNQN01010693.1:0-21133 GCA_008642245.1 Bassia scoparia | reverse complement strand
TTGCATTTGAAGTTCCGCTGAAGTGAGTGAAAGAAAGTTGAGATATGTGTTCGTTTGACGAACTTATCATCTACAAGCATTCTAGTGAAAGAACCAATCTCCAAACCTTAATTCACGACTATTAATTGCAACTGATTCTTTTTGAATCTGCTCATGAACAATTGCACAGTCGTGCTGAATTTTGCGAAGCGGCAATCCTCAAAGCTTTCAATGAGTTGTCACTTTCCAATGGAATAGCCAAGTACGGCCAAGTCGACTTCTTCCTCCCCTACAGGTGGCACAACGGCGGACCAACGGACCTGCGATGTGCTCAACGACGACGCTAGCGAGGCGAGCGCTAGCGAGAAACGACGACTTTGGTGTTTGGAGAGTGGACACTAGCACACAGCAGCTTCCTTTGTTTATGAGAATGAAAGATTAATGAGTGAAGTGATTTTCTGATGGACGTGGGCCGCGGCCCTCAGCGTATAGCGGGCGCGCGGCTTGGTACTACATCGAGGTGCTTTGTGCGTGGGCTAGCCACGGAATCCCGCACGTGATGCGTTGGGGGTAGTGTTGTCGAATGAGGGAGTCGCCACCGTGCCAGAAAGGTTATTCGACGCGCCGAAACGTTGTGCCAATCAATGGCCCCACGTCCAATCAAGTAACCAGTCGTGGTTCGGACGAGTGGTACGAATCAGATCTGTAACCCAATTCGCCGCATGTAGCGGCCTCTATTCGGTCTCATTGCAATCCATTAATCACGATTTATTGGATGCACACCAACTTATCATATTTACACCTTAGCAGCGTTTCTAACCTAAAAATTACTGAGAAAGCGTGTTTACATTTATGCACAAGCGAGCTACCTAACCTAGAAATTGTACCACTTTGCATCTAATCTATGTTAAAAACAGGGCTGCCAAAAACGGTTTCCATATGTTATCTGATTAAAGTGATTCACATAATTCCGTCTTTTGTTTAGCAAAAGTTATACAAAGCCATATCATAATGATTCAATATGCAAAATATGAAGTTAACTGATACTTCAAAGTATATGCAAATCATTTTCCCTAAATCTGCGAAAGAAAACAAAATGTTTGTTTGCATTAAACACAATGAAAACGAATCCTTTGCCTTGAGTCGCTACATGGAAAAAAGAAAATATTGTTAGTTCCCTTATAAACGTAAGCGCAATGATCTTTGCGCTTCAATTGCTGTATACAAGAGAAAAGAATTGTAGTATTGGACAATTGAATTAAAATAATGAAATGTAAAAACTTAAAAAACAATGAAAACCTTGCAACATGTGAAAAACCCTACATATTTAACATGAAACAATTAGTTAATAGGAGTTTCTACATTTTTGCTTTAATTTTATGATTAAAAACTCATAACAATGGTGTTAGTTCAATTATGTAATTAAGAGTGAGTAGAGATTATTGGTGAGTAATTCTTCAGATATTACAACCTTTTATCGCTTTGTTGAGTCGAAAGAGAACCTCGGATGCTTTGAACTAAAACGAAAGAGAAAATGGGTGTATATGTTTTGATTGTTGTTAGTAGGATAGAGATGTGAGATGTTAGTCATGTAGGGAAGCAGTATGATTAGTTCTTGGGCTTGTGTCCGGATTGGGAGTGAGGCAAGCGAAGGCTTGTATTTTATAGCGACGGATTGGCTGGGCATAATGTAACGGTTAGCAGAAAAAGTATCCGTTATCTTATATACGTCGTCATGGGTATGTGCGTATATAGTTATTGTGTAGTGAGTGGTATTATACTGCTCATAGTCTGAGTCGTATATACGTCTCTATGTCTTTGCCATAATTTTTTGTGGTCAGATGAGTTTGTAGTGTAGTATACGCTGGTTTGTAGGACATTATTCGCTATTTCCTGTGTTATCTCTCGTCGTTTTTGTTCATCAATATCCTTCCCTTGATTCTCTTGATCATAACAATGTTGACGTATTTTGGAAATGAAGATCCTGGTAATGACAGTGATGAACTTGATGACGAAGATTTGAGCAACGCTTATGACAGGACTATTAAAGATAGTGCTCCCACACAGGACTTTGCCGAGGTTCCTCAACTTGACTCAGCCATGCATCAATCATGGATTACTTGGTCAGAGAACATATCTTTTACCTCTGAAGGGGAGTTTCAGATTGGGCGTATATATAGCTCTCTTATTTATGAGTTAATAAACATGACATTCAAGAGGAAGCCGAGGGTACTACTACTTCGTCTTCTGGGAAAAGAAAGCAAAANTATATATAGCTCTCTTATTTATGAGTTAATAAACATGACATTCAAGAGGAAGCCGAGGGTACTACTACTTCGTCTTCTGGGAAAAGAAAGCAAAATTCTTAGCTAGTAAAATACCATTAGGCATATATATAGCTCTCTTATTTATGAGTTAATAATACTTTTGATGTAAGCTACATGTTTGTAAAGTATTTTGTAATGCCATTAGATTTCCTACATGTTTGTAAAGTATTTTGTAATTTTTCTATGGAGACATTCTTGTTTTGCCATTACTGTTGTAGCCCTTAGCTCACRAACARTGAGATTTGTAGATGTGTGAGGTAAGAAAGCGAAATCACAATGCTACTCAGGTTGTTTCCTCGTAGATGGCTTAGGCACCTGCAAAAAGGAGAATAATCCTTATAGGATTATCTCCCCTCCGATGCTTAAGTAAGTATATATCTAAGAGGGGGTAAATAAATAATTAAGTGAAGATTAAGAGCTTTAACTGTGGRATTAGTGTCTTGTCAATGATTATGCAATGATTATCACATTCTCCCATGAGGGGTATTTATAGAACCTTGGGAGGATAACTTAGCCAATCATATTGTGCMAAGTGTCACAATCCTAGGCTTTTTAGGGAGAATTTCCCTTCCCGTGTAGGGTGTAGATTGCATCGTCTTTATTATAGTAGCCATTTTAGGCATTAGCCATAAGTAGTACGTAACCCCCTTAGTCTTTTAGTAAGTCGAGGCCACRCACTTCTTAGGCATCTCGTATGGAGTGCACGTGTGACTTCAAAGTCTAGGCATTTAGCMACATCATTTGCCTCTCAAACCATCCCATAAAACTTATTTTATGGGATTGGTTTGTCTATCAATTTGTCAAGTAGCATAGACTAAGTAGTGAATACAGGCCAATGACCTRATGCCGAAGGCTTAAGCCGAGAGGGCCATAGGAGTCGAATGCCGAAGGCTTTAAGTCGAATGATCCCATGGGCCTAAATGTCGGTTACTGGACCATAGGTACATTACTGACATCATATGTTGCCGGTTATCCTATGTGTCCAKTTTAGCCGGATCTTTCTGTTCCTACTAGCTGCTTGCACCCATTTTTGGGCTGCAGATACCATACCGGCATGCTATCATGCCAGTTATACTCGGTTTGTGGGGGCAGTTGGCCGAGTACATTATAATGCAATTTTATGCCGCTTAAACCCATTTTTGGGTTACAAGTACCATACCGGCATGTAGGCAAGCCGGTTAGTATTATGTTAGTRATCTAAAACCACATTTKCCGCTTGTACCCATTTTTCGGTTCCAAGTATCATACCGACATCTCTTTAGCCGATTAAGCTTGGACCCCATTTTGGGTCACAGGTACCGTACTGRCATGTCGTTAGCCGAGTATGCTTAGTACTTGGTGATTTCATCCAACGACATTATAGCATTTTGGCATGCCGCTTGGACCCCGGTCACAGGTACCATACTGGCATKTTGTTAGCCGAGTAGGCTTAGTACTTGGTGATTTCAACTAAGGACATTATAGCATATTGGCATGCCKCTTGGACCCCATTTTGGGTCACGGGTACCATACCAGCATGTTGTGAGCCGGGTATGCTTAGTACTTGGTGATTTCAACCAAAGACATTATAGCATATTGGCATGCCATTTGGCACGCTACCATACCGGCATGTTGTGAGCCGAGTATGCTTAGTACTTGTGATTTCAACCAAAGACATTATAGCATATTGGCATGCCGCCTGGACCCCATTTTGGGTCACAGGTACATACCGGCATGTTGTTAGCCGGACCCTGATGAGTGAGACTTTTGTTAGTAACCCAAGAAGGTCGAAGGGTGTCTCATGTCGAAGAGGTTGCTTTATTTGAACCTCGAAATTCCCGCTCAAATTTTCTATTTAAGAAACCCTTRAGGAGAGAGAAAATCACAATTCATTCTCTTAATTCTCCAACTTTTCTCTAGATTTCTCTCGTTCTCTCTCTAGTTTTCCTGTTTTCTCTCTCTACTTTGCTTCCCTAAAACATTTTCTCTTTCCTACGTGTCCTTGTCAAAACTTTCTCTCTCTTACATGTCCTTAGAGAACTTTCTCTCTCTTAGGTGTCCTTCAGAGTCTTCAAAGGCAACCGGCTTCTTTTACAGGTATTATTCTTTATTCTTTATTCTTTTTCCTTTTATACAATAATGTCTTCTACTGGATCTTCTCCCTCGTCAAACTTTCTCTCCGCTTCAGTTGATGTTGGAGGCCTCTTAGGGCCTAAGCCAACATCTGCCGGGTCCATAGGCACTCAAGAGTCCTCTGCTCGTCCTCAAATTTTGCATAATAAGTCATTTCTCCCCGCCGTGTTTTGGCTGAGGACGAGTCAGGGGATGCCGAGCCTGGTATGGAGATAGTTCCACATAAGGCTATGGAGGTGGACCAAGACTTTTYAGTGGGCGATCARGACAATCAGTTCGAATGCTTCGTGTCTGTGAACGAAGACAATTCTATGGCCGTTGAAGGTCAGCATCTTTTGGTCGAAGAAGGTTTGGCCGAGGAGGTTGACAAGGTTGACAATCCAGAGTCGTCAACWAGAGAAGTTCTAACAATTGCTTCTTCCGGCTCATCCGARGCCCGGGATGAGGCCGAGGAGGAGGCCGAGGAACTTGTGGCTAGAGAGTGTTCCCCCAAAGTTGAACACCAAAAGTTACCTCCTCGTAAACCGAAGATTGGCCGAATGAAGAATTCTTCTCATCCCACCAATGCTACTGCCGAGGGGAAGTGGTTGGAAAGACTTCCCGGATACTTGGCTTAATTTGYCGAGAAGTTGGRAGTGGGAGTGTCTGATGTAATCGTGCCCACCACAGACCAAACCATCACCGATGCTCCTGACGGGTATGWTGGCATTACYAGGAAATAYTGGACATGGGGTTAAGGTTCCCCATACCTGATTTCATTCTGGAAGTACTATCCAGTTATGACATCGACATATGCCAGCTTACGCTGAACTCTTAGCATCACATTTTTTCTTCCCTTGCTKTTTCAAATAGGGCGAATAAGGTCCCTAACATTACTGCCTTTTTGTATATACATAGTTTGACTAAGGCATCAGGCTGTAAATCCATCTAGTTTCCGCTGGCCAATAAGACCGGTTATATGACCGCCTGGAATAAAACCAACAAACACCGAGTATGAAAGTCGGAGTTTGTTTTCATCCGAGGCAACCTTACCAACGAAGCGCTCCGTATTTTGCTTCGTTTGAACGATTCTTCCCCCAAGTGTGCCGGGGTGAACTTCTTCCCGGACTTGGATAAAAAGGYCGGGGCARCTGTCGATTATTTCACAACAAGGACTCTTGTTCTTTGGCCAGATGCCGAGGGAGAACAAATTGAGGAGGGTGCCGAGGACGTGGAATTTGTAGTGTTGTYYCTATGGGTACCCTTAAAAGAGTGGTTTAGGGATAACAACTTCTTGAGAGTTGTGGGCCTTTTCCCTTGCTCAAAGGAAGAATTAGGCAAAATGCCGGTTGTCTGTTGTTTTCCTTTCTTTTTGTTTGATATTCTAACCCTTTTTCGTTCTACTTTCAGTTGCTGCTAAGATAATTGAAGCAATGGACTTCATCTTTGCCGAGGACTTGATGAAGTCCATAAACAAGAAAAAGGCCGAAACTAAGGTAACTCATCCTTTTATCTCAATCAATCTCTATTGATGTGAGCCTTCGACATCTAACCATGTTTTGATGTTGTAMARGCCAGTGGGATGCCATCCAATGTGGCGAAGAARTCTGGCCCCTGTGCCAGAGTAAAGACAATTGCAACCAAGGGTCGCGGCTCCACCTAAGAGGTGAAAGCCAAAGACACAACCGGTTCTGCTGCTAAGCAACCAGCCAAAGCGAAGTCCAGCAGCAAACCAAGCCTGTAGAGGAAGCTGAAGCCAATTGATAAAGCTTCGGCTGAAAAGGGGACCCAATGGTCCAACACTTCTGGTGCCGTGCAGAAGCCGTTGGACATGCCGAGGCCTAAATCTTCACCCAAAAAAAAGGGTGAGGAGAATCTCTTTAGTCTTGAGCGGTTTAAGGGCATGTATGACGATTCTTATTTGAGAAATCCTTTGTTTGGTTAGTCGTCTTTACTCCTAGTGTGGTTTTTTTCTATCTTCCATTAAACTTAATTTCTTTGTTCTTTCTTTTGTAGGTGTTGATCTGTCTTCGGAGTATCAGGCTGTCTTCACCACGGCAGGAAACTATGTCGGTGGTGTGTTGCTGGGGGGTCATCCTGCTGCCCCTGGCATCATATTGACACAGATAGCTTCAACCAGACCTATCCCATCTCTGAAGCTGACCAACTGAAGCTCGACATTAAATTTCCGAGGGAGTACGTGGACGAGTTGGAGGAGTTGGACTTCTCTAAGTTGTCTCTTGAGGACTATGTTCCTCCACTCATCAAGGATCCCATGAGGGTCCACGAGGTGAGGCGCAGCTTCTTCCAGACTTTGGATGAATATTACATCGTCGGTTTCGACAGGTTTGTGAACTAGAAGGAGCCTGACTTGAGAAAGGAGCTCGAGGAACACAAAGAAGCCGACGAAAAATTTGTCGAGTTGGAGGCCTCCAGTACCTCCAGACGGTTTGGGAGCGCCGAAAGGCGTCAGATGTTTAGGGACGTCTTCAATCACGTCCCTGACGAGTGCAAGGATACCCTTACCAGCCTTGAGGAAGGCTAGATTGGTCGGGTTCTTACTCTACTTATGGAGGTAATTGGATTTCCAACTTTTGGTTTTCGGTTAGATATTCATTAAATGTGATCTGCTAAAATTGCCTTTACTTCTTTTGTAGAGCTTGGTCCGAGTGGAAGGTATCAAAAAAATTATGCGGTCTGACCATCGAGCAAATAAACATGCTCGGGCCATGGAGAGGCACAGCAACGAGTATCTTGATCAGTAGACTCGTGCCTTGGAACACAAGAACTTTGAGGCTAACCGAGAGCTTGCTCGGATAGTTCATGACCTCAACAACTCATACCGGAAGGCTCTAGTGGCATACGACAAGAAGTCGAAGTAAGCTAACCAAGATAGAAGCCCTTCCGATTGACTTTCTTGTCGAGAGAGTAGACTTTGCTCTCAAAATGAGTCTTTGGGAGAAATCTAACAAGGACCCCGACAAGAAACCAGTTGCCGAGTTCCAGTATTTCTTACCAAAGGAGGACAATGAAGAGCCAGAAGCCGAAGATGCCGAAGCTTGAATCTCAATCTCAAGCGACATTGTCTCGCAGCTCAGCTTTTTCTGGCAGGCGACTATATTTTGATGTGGTTGATGGCTCAACTTTGGGAGCTGAAACACATTCAGAATTCGGCAGGTTTGCATCGGTTTTAGGGCATATATGTTCTCGAGTGCAACCTCTGAGTTCTTAGTCGTCTCAATCTCTGAGTTGCGAGCTCGACATTCCTTCCTTTTTCTCTTGTGGGAGAACATTTTCCTTCTCTCTCTTTTTTTTAGATAGACCAGCAGTGATGAGCTTCTCATTATCTACACTTAGTTCTGCTGATGTCTTACTCTTATATGAGAATTTGGTTGTAATCTTGTTTCATTCAGAACATCGGCTGATGTCTTGCTCTTGTATGAGAATAGTGCTTGTGCCGAGCTATTCCTCACCGAGTCACTTTTAGGTTGTAATTTTCCATCTTTACATTAATTAAAATCTTCAATCTTGCTTATATACTTGTCCGGCTATAGCCGTTATTTTTGTCTTCCTTTTTTTTATTTATATATACAAACACAAGTATAAGCTAACCGGCATTACTCAAACTCGCATGTGATCCGAATTTGTTTTAGGTGAATCAAACATGATTTAAGACGAGCGAGGCCTAGGAAGTTTGGTAGTTTAAGATTGATGGACTCGGGACTGTACTAGGAGTGCCGAGTCAATCAATCTCTATTGATTGCCTTCAAACTTGCCAGGCATCGCGTAAAAAATATATGTATAATGGGCTAATCACATTCAACTTAGCTCGTAACAGATTACAAATATCGTTTTCATCCGGCTTTCATAATTGAGCCAAGCTTGTTATTTATCATGCTATTAACGAAGCCTTTTTAAATCGGCATTAGGCTTATCGGCCAACAGAAGACCGATTACCTTTAGGCTTAGGGATATCTTGGTGTCTTACACTTTTAGACTCCTTGCCATTATTTACTTAGGATATCGTTGTGTTATCACACTTTTTGACTCCCTCGTGTTGCCTCTTTGGGTCACGAAAGTTATTTGGCTCGAAATTTAGCCTATTTGTTTTTTTTTAAAAAAAACATATTAAATACTCAAAACTATTTCTTGCAAACGAAGGCTTCATGCCCAATCACATTTCATTAATTTGTGGCAAAGCCATTTCATTACATTGTAAAGATTATAGGGTTGTCCCTTACTTCAACTACAATCATTAAACATAATACTTCTTAAGGTTGTCCACATTCCATGCCCTTGGTAGCCTCTGTCCATCTGTTGACTCAAGCTTAAAAGTTCCATCCCTCAGGACTTCACAAATCCGGTATGGACCCTCCCAGTTTGGGGTAATCTTGCCCTATTCCTTTGCCCTACCTTGAGCTTCCATCTTCCTGAGAACCAAATCTCCCAGCCTCAAGGTACGAGGGGACACCCGCTTGTTATACTCTCTAGTCATCTTCAACTTGTAGATTTGTTGCCGGAGTAAGGCATTGCCCCTAGTCTCAGGAAGTAAATCCAAATTGTGCCTCATGGCTGCCTAATTGCCTTCTTCATCATACATCATCACCCTCATGGTGGGTTCTAACATCTCAATCGGTAGCACTGCTTTTGACCCGTACACCAACATGAAGGGTGACTCCCTAGTCGAGTTCTTAGTTGTCGTCCGTATGGACCACAGAACATTATAGAGCTCTTCAACCCACAGACCCTTTGCATCATCTAACTTCTTCTTGACACCATTGCAAATTATCTTGTTGAATGCCTCTACCTGGCCATTTGCCTGAGGGTGAGACACCAAGGCAAAATGTCCCGTTGTCCCCTGCTAGGCTAGCCAATTGGTGTGCTCGTTAGAATCGAACTGTGGGCCATTGTCAAAGACAATGGATTGTGGCACTCCAAATCTCGTGATAATGGTTTTCCAAATAAACCTCTGGACATCGGCCACTTTGATACTCTTCATAGGTTCAGCTTCCACCCATTTTGTAAAGTAGTCCATAGCTACTAGTACAAACTTCTATTGTCCTGATGCCTTGGGAAAGGGACCAAGTATATCCATTCCCCACTTAGCAAAAGGAATTGGGGAGAGAACAACTGATAAATCTGTGGCCGGGCATTGATAGAGATTCCCATGTATTTGACACTTCCGGCACTTTCTTACCAGATCCAGTGCATCCTTCCTCAAGCTCGGCCAAAAATATCAAGTGCGCAAGGCCTTAGAAGCCAGGGCGTTTTCCCCTATATGAGAACCGCAGAACCCTTCATGGATATTGTAGACACCCAAATGTGTCTCCCCAAATGAGTAACCGATGATGAAACATGCCACGTTTCGTAATCAATTTGATTCTGAAAAGACGCAGTTGAACTCGTAAAAAGCTCGAAATAAGTGAAGTAATGCTCGAAATCATGTATCAAGTGTCAAATAAGAGGTAAAAAGTATTTTCTTTTATTTTTTTTATTTATTTTCTATTTTTAGAATTTTCTATTTAGTTTTAGGATTTTTTTTAAAAATAATTTATATTGGTGATCTTCATAATATCCACTTTTCATTACATTCTTCTCATTTTTCTGAGTTCACCAGTAGTTTTAGATTATTTTTCCGATTTTTCTATAATTTTCTATGAATTTTACAATATTTACAAAAATCAAAATACGTAAAAAATACATAAAAAATCAGAAAATACTTTAAAAATACCAAAAAATACATGGAATGTTCTAGAACCCCTAGAACCGTATTTTCTTGCAAAAGGGGGTGTCTAGTCTAGGTTCATTCACAATTCGAGAAGAATCATAATATTTTCGAAGAATATCGGGAATAATTGAGCGTATATACGCTCCTTCGAGCGTATATACGCTCATACCTATGAGCGTATATACGCTCGTTTTTGCTTTTTCGTGCCTATAAATAACCTCCTTTGCCTCATGTTCGACAACCTTTTCACACGTTACGAAGCTCCTTATACATGCTTATTCTCCTTCACTCTCACTCATACTCTATTTCACCACAAATACATACAAAATACGAGTTCTTGCGTTCTTCTCAAATCATATTAACGAGCGAAATCAAGGTATAACTTTGAGGTTACTCACCCAAAACCTTCATTTTGCATTCTTTTAACTTGATTAATAATTGTTACGAGTTCTAATTCAATTAATAAAATGTAGAAACCCACTTTTAAATTGTTTTCATGTAAATACGTAGGACTATTAACCACTTATTCGTTATTGTCATCTTTAATTTCATCTTTGTTTTTAATCTTGTTATTATCATTATTAACTGTATTATTTGTTATTATTATAAATATTATTATTATTATTATTATTATTATTATTATTATTGCTATCGTCCATACTAACATATTTGTTTGCATTGTTAAGCGATTCAAGGTGAAGTCTTAATAATCTAACATTTGTTCTATCCTTTATCTTGATAGCGATTCAAGGTAGGGATTTGTATATATATATTTTTGTTTATTATTATTTCTTGTGTATATATTTTTAATCATCTTTGATATTTGTTTAAATAAGACCGGAATTTAATTACTTGTCACATTAAAGTCAGATAATTATGGACAACCGGTTTTCTAGGCTCCTCGTTATTATTGATTAACAACAAAGTGATCGCCTTATCCATTGTAGAAGTCATTGTTTGTATAATAGTAACCCACCCAGTAACCTTTACGATTAGTGCGCTAATAAGGCTTGAAACTGCTAAGATATGTGTATCCAATAATCATGATGAATGGAATTACAATGAGACCGAGTAGAGGCCGCTACATGCGGGTGGATTGGGTCAAAGATTTAATCCGTACCATGTCCCCGAACCCACGAGCTGGTTACTGGATCGGCCTGTGGGGCCTTTGTTTTGGCACCAACGTTTCGGGCGTCCGTGATTAACCTTTATAGGCACAGTGGTGATCCCCTTACTCGACAACACTCCCCCAACGCACTCACGTGCGGGTTCTGTGGCTCAAGCCCACAACACAACTACACATCGATGTAGGCCCAAGCCCCTCGCGGGGGCCCACGGTCTACAGATATCTTCCAAGAATTCCAAACCCTTTTCAGGGGTGATGCACTTCAATAGCGGGTGGGAAAATGATTTCTTATAAAGCTCATCATTCCAATATTCAAACCAGGAATCACATTGTTTGACATATTTTGCTCGCAACGGATCGTCGGGCAGAACTCCCCCAATTTTGTATTTGACTATGTCATCCAACCATGAGTTGCCCCTATCTATGAAGTTTGTTTGTTCCAGGTTGTCTATGCTTCGTTTGTCCTTAACCTCCCAAAAGACCGATCTAGGGGCATCTCTTGTAGCGGAGCTGGCTAGTTTGGACAATGCATCTGCCTGATTGTTTTCTGACCTCGATACCTTCATCAACACAAACTTCTCCAAACCTTGGGTTTCTTTCTTCACCAGCTCTAGGTACTTGACCATACTTTCATCCCACGCTTCTTACTCACCATTCACATGACTGACTATCAATTGGGAGTCGGACATGGCTTCTATCTTCTTACCTCAGCCGCTCGGCACATCTTGATACCGGCTAGTAGAGTCTCATATCCAGCCTCGTTGTTTGACGTCTGAAATTTGAACTTCATTGCATACTCAAACGTGTCACCCTCTGGTGACTTAAACAACATGCCCGCTCCATAGCCATTTTGCGTAGAAGAGTCATCAACAAACAATGTCCACACATCATTTTGCCCTTCCGGCGTTGGGGACCTAGTGGTTTGTACAATAAAATTTGCCAAGGCTTGCCCCTTGATGGCTTTCCTAGGCTCGAACGAGATATCGTGAGCGCTAAGGATTGAAGCCCATCTCAACATTCTTCCCAAGGATTCCAGCTTTGTCAAGGGCTGCTTGATGGGTTGGTCAGTCTAAACGACAATCTTATGCACTAAGAAGTATGGTTTGAGCTTCTGCCTAGCCATCAACAAGGCCAGACCAAATTTCTCTGTTGTCGCATACCTCAATTTCGCACTCTGCAAGACATGGCTTACAAAGTAAATCGGAAGTTGAGACCCTTCCCTTTCTGCCACAAGGACAGTTGATAAGGCATGGTCCAATACCGCGAGGTAGAGATAGAGCGTTTCTCCTACCATGGGACTGGCTAGCCTTGGCAACGAATGTAAGTGTTCCTTCAGTTTCACAAATTCTTCTTCTGCTTCTTGAGTCCATTTAAACTTGCAATTTTTCTTGATCGCTTTGAAGAACGGTTGACACTTGTCCCCAGATTTGGACATGAATCTTCCTAAGGCCGCTATGCAACCCGTCAGCTTTTGCACTTCCTTGACGGTTGTAGAAGACTTCATGACAAGTACTGCCTGTACCTTGTCTGGCTTTGCCTGTATTCCCCTCTCATCCACCAAAAATCCAAAGAATTTGCCTGTCGTCACTCCAAATACACACTTTTTTTGAATTCAACTTCATCTGATAGTGTCTGAGTGTCTCAAAGGTTTCTTTGAGATCTTGGGGATGATCTGCCAACCTTTTGCTTTTTATGATCATATCATCAATATAAGCCTCTACATTCCTGCCTATTTATCGAGCAAAGATAGTGTTGACACACCTTTGAAAGGTGGCCGGGGCATTCTTCAGACAAAAGGCATAACCTTATAACAATACAACCCATTGTCCGTGACAAAGGCCGTCTTGTCTTAGTCCTCCCTCTTAAGGGGTATCTGGTGAAAGCCCGAATAGGCATCCATAAAGCTCATGGCTTCATGCCCCGCCGTTGCGTCCACTAACATATCTATTTTAGGCAATGGAAATGGATCCTTGGGACACGCCTTGTTCAAATCTGTGTAATCAACACACATCCACCAGCTCCCATTTGGCTTGGGGACTAGGACTACATTGGCGACCCATTTAGGATGTTGACATGGCCTGATGAATCCCGCATCCAACAACTTCTTAACCTCTTCATCTGCGGCCTTACTCCTTACTTGTCCAAGATTTCTCTTCTTCTGAATGATGGGTTTTCGACTTGGATCAACATCCAAAGCATGCTGGGCAATTTCTGGACTTATACCTGGCATCGCCTTGATTGTGAATGCAAAGACATCTTTGTATTCTTGTAGCAATTTCCGTATCTCCAGACCCACCGAAGTTTCAGGAACCTACCCTACTTTGACGGTTCGATCAGGCTGAGACTTGTCTAAGACAAAGTCCTCGGGTATTTCCTTTCTCGGAGTCGGCTTAGACGCTACTTGGTAAAGCCCATGAATTGCCATAGTTTCTTGATGTGCGCCATGCACCATCATAACTTCTATTGACTTCCTCTTTCTGTTAGGCTTGAATTCTTCCCTCTCTATTGCTTCTTCCTTATCCTTGCCCCCAGCAAGTGGCTTGATAGTGGTTAGGTAGCACTCTCTAGCCAGTTGATGATCTCCATGGACCGAAGCAATGGACCCATCGTCGCAGACAAACTTTATCAGCATAAGATGAGTCACTATTACACATTTTGCTCTGTTGAGTGTGGGGCGCCCAAGTATGATGTTGTAAGCTGATTAATTTTTCACTACCAAAAACTTGACCTTCATATGTCTGCATTTGTCACCTCTTCCCATCCGAAGATCTAAGGTTACTGTTCCGACTTCCGACAGGATGGATCACATCACCTCCAAACCCAATGATGGGGTTATGCACCCGGACAAGGGAGTTATCATCATACTTGAGCTTGTTCAAACATTCGAAACTAATTATGTCTGATGAGCTTCTCGTGTCAACAAGTATTCGGCGCACCCTTTTATCAGCTACCTTTAATTCGACGACCAAGGGGTCGTCATGTTGGGTGACCAATGGGCCCCTATCTTTTTCACATACATCTGGAAACACATCCTCTAGGTCTTCATCGGCCTCAGTAGCCTGACTCGAACTCCTTGAATAATCTTTTTGACCCCTAACAGTAGGGCCCCCAAAGGCAAAGCCTCCTGAGATCATGTGTACTAAAACAGTACTGGAGTCTCCACTATGTGGGCTTTGTTCCCTTGACTTTCCAGCCTTTGACGAGTCAACATTCTCGATGCTTTTTAACAAATGCTTGGTGTAGACCGTGGGCCCCCGCGGGGGGCTTGGGCCTACGTCGAATGTGTGTATGCGGTTGTGTTGTGGGCTTGAACCACAAAACCTGCACATGAGTGCGTTGGGGAGTGTTTTCGAGTAAGGGGATCGCCGCCGTGCCTATAAAGGTTAATCACGAACGCCCGAAACGTTGGTGCCAAAACAATGGCCCCACGGTCTGATCCAGTAACCAGTTCGTGGGTTCGGGGACATGGTACTGATCGAATCTTTGACCCAATCCGCTCGCATGTAGCGGCCTCTACTCGGTCTCATTGTAATTCCATTCAAACATGATTATTGGATGCACGCAACTTAGCAATTTCAAGCCTTATTAGCGCACTAACCCTAAGGTTACTAAGTGGGTTACTATTATGCGAACAATGACTTCTACGATGGATAAGACGATCACTTTGTTGTTAGTCAATATTAACAAGGAGCCTAGAAGACCAGTTGTCCATAATTATCTGACTTTAATGTGTTCGTGTAATTTTCGGTCTTATTTAGACAAAATATACAAAGCGTGGCACAAAATATATATACAATATACATATATATATATGCCATCCTTACCTTGTTACTGCAATCAAACAAATTGTTAGAATATAATGAATGTAATGAAAAACGCCTTTGACCGATCCGCTAAACAAGACAAGCAAACATGTTAGTATTGACGAAAAAGGGCCTTTGATCGATCTGCTAGACAAAACAAATAAACATGATAGTATTGACGATAATAATAAGCAATGACGAAAATGAAAATGACATTGATAAAACGAAAAATGAGAAGATTAATCCTACGTATTTACATGCAACAAGTGAAAGGTAGGTTTCTACATTTTATTAGTTCAACTGAAACTCGAAATAGTTATTAATCAAGTTAAAAGGATGCAAAATGAAGGTTTTGGGTGAGTAACCTCAGAGCTATACCTTGATTTCGCTCGTCGATTTGATTCAAAAAGAGTGCTAGAACTTGTATTTTGTGTTTTTAGTAGCAAGAGAGTGTAAGTGAGAAAGCGAGAGAGTATGTGTAGCTTAGCGACGTATGTCGTATTCTCGTAACGTGTGTGTCAATCTCTCGTAGTGTGTGAATGTGTTCTCGTAATGTGTGAATCCCCCGAAGAGTGAGGCAAAGGGGTATTTATAGGCACGAAAACCAAAAAACGAGTGTATATACGCTCAAATTTATTCTGATTTCACTTCCAAAATTCGAGTATATACGATCCTAGGAGTGTATATACGCTCAAGCCGACGGAGCGTATATACGCTCGATTATACGAGTATTATACCATATATTTGCTTTGATTTTCTTAGATTTTAGATGAATCTAGACACCCATTTTGCAAGAAATACGGTTCAAGGGGGTTCTAGAACATTCCGTGTATTTTTTGGTATTTTTGAGTATTTTCTGATTTTTATGTATTTTTTGTGCATTTTAATTTTATAAATATTGTAAAATTCATAGAAAATTATAGAAAAATCGGAAAAATAATCTAAAAATATTGGTGAACTCAAAAAAATGAGAAGAATGCAATGAAAAGTGGAAATTATGAAGATCACTAATATAAATTATTTTAAAAAATCCTAAAACTAAATAGAAAATTCTAAAAATAGAAAATAAATAAAAGAAATAAAATAAAATACTTTTTGCCTCTTATTTGACCTTTGCCTCACGATTTCGAGCATGACTTCACATATTTCGAGCTTTTTTACGAGTTCAACTACGTCTTTCAGAATCAAATCGATCACGAAACGTGGTATGTTTCATCACCGGTTACTCATTTGGGGAGACACATTTGGGTGTCTACACTTGGGTAGCTCATCCTTCAAGGAAAAACATCTAGTGCCTTCTTCAAATTGAAGCAATCACTAGTCCAATGGCCAATGTCTCGGTGAAATTTGCAATACTTGTTCAGGTCTCTTTTTTCTTTTTCCTTCCGAATAGGTGGAGGATCATCAATGTTCACTTTCTTCTTTGCTTTTAAGTAGACTTGATACAAATCTTTGGTATATTCGATCTTTGGACCATTGTCCATTCTTCTCCTTTTTCTTTGTTGAAAATTTTTCTGACTTTCAGAGATGTTCCATGTTCCTTGTCACTTCTTATCGTTCCGATCATTGTTCTTGAGAGATGGGTTTTATGGATGATGTGTCCGTCCATACCTCTCCTTGCCCTTGGACACGGAACATATCTCTTCCGCTTGCATGTAGTCTTCAGCCTCTCTCAGGACCTCTTTCAAGGTTGAGCACTTCTTTCTGATTAGCTCAAACTTAAAGTGACTATCATCAAGCAATCCCTGACAGAAATTATCCATAATCACTTCATTAGACAACCCCGGAATTTGGAGTGTCTCATTGTTAAACCTTCTCACATAACTCCTTAAACTCTCATTCTCCCTTTGAGAGATCTTTTCTAGATGCATGCTACTCTTTCTTTCCTGGCGGTTAGCCATGAAGTGATGAAGCTAGAAACAGTATGCTTAGTTCAGAAAAGTTATTGATACACCCTGCTGGCAATCCACTAAACCATTTCTGGGCAACTCCCTTGAGAGTTGCGGGGAAGTATCTGCACCATGTGGCGTCATCGGCCTGTGTAGTTAGCATCAAATGCTTATACATTGCCAGGTGGTCGTCAGGATCGGTCTTACCATCATAAGCTTCCATGGTAGGGCATTTAACTTTGTGCATACGAGGGGCTAGCATTATGGCGGAAGAGAAAGGAGTTGTTTGAGACAAAGAAACGGACTGCAGCTGCTCACTGAGCTGGCCGCTCATTCCATAGGCACCTCCTTGAGGTAACCCTCCGTCATGACAGGAGAGTGGAACTCTTGGTTCCTGAAATGAGTAGTCTCTAAACATCCTTAGTGAATGGGAGACATCGGAGCAAAGGGGAGTAGACCCCGTTGCAGAATGCCTTCTCGCTTGTTCGTTCAGCTCTCGACGCTTCTCCATTCTCTTCCTATCCACGGTGCCTGACATATTTCTAGCTGCATCGCCTTTTCTTCTCAATCAAGGTCCGCAGGCACTTGTAATCCCCGTAATTTTTGGATATTCATAATTATATTTTCCGTAATTTTCGGATACTTATAATTATACTTTTTATTAAATATAAAACAGATTTATTTTATAAAACGAGGCAATTTATTTAAATCCCATTTAATTTTTAGTATTCCGCTTAAGATATTATTATGATATCTTTTTTACTTGATTTATTTTATTTTATCAAAATATGCTTAACACAAAAAAATATTTAAAAGATTAATCTAGCCCTAAAACCTAGATATTAAAGGGTTTATTCCTTCCTTATTTCATACTTCACGCCACTTTCAACACAATCAGTTTTGTTTTTCAAAAAAAAAAAAAGAAAGGAGAAGCCGTGACAGAGAGAGAGACACAAGAGAGGAGGGGCGCTGCTGCCACTGCACGCTCGTCGGAGTCGCACCGGAGCGCAACCCTGCTGTGTTGCTGCGTTTCTGCTGCTGCTGTTGTTACTGCTGTGTGCTGCGTTGTTGCTGCGTTGCTTTGCTGTTGTTGCGTGCCATCATCGGCGGCTTCGCCACCACGACACCACCTTCGTCGTCTCTCTCTCCCTTGTCCTTCTTTATTCTTTTCCTTCTCCTAATCAATCCAGTTTATTTGTTTTAATTAACAAGTATTTACAATCAATTATGTATTGCTTTGAGTTTATCTCCACGAATTGTTAGTATTATTAACTTGTTTGATGATTTTAATTAAAGCAAAATAATTTTCAGATTGTATAATTATTAAATTAGGGATTTAAATTGGGGATTTCAGTTTTAAGAGTAAGGATTAATTAATACTAGTCTCTGTGTTATATAAATTGTATGACATTAAAATTGAATTTTTATGGCTTTAAGTGAAATTTCAGATTGATTTCAAGAGTGTTTGAGTTTTGATGATTCTAAAATATGTTTTTGGTATGAATTAAGCCTGTTTATGAACATATATTATCGTGCAAGTCTAGACCTTGATTTATGCAAGTTTTAATAAATTTCAGGTTTTCATAAATATTTTGAAGCTATGAGTATTGAAATAATTGGTTTCACACCAAAATCAATGTTTATATATTTGTACCACTTGTATGCATATGTTTTTTGATTTTTAAAGGTTATAATTAAAGGAAATTTTCAGAATTATTCAATGAATAAAGTGTTGAAATTTCTTATTGAAAAGTTAGATTTCATGATTTTTCAAGCTAAGACATAGTATATTATCATACTATTAAATGAGGTTTGTGAGGTATAAAACATTGTTCAATGGTTTTCGAGCTTGTTAAGCTTCTTAGTATTGCTGTAAATTACGTTGCAAGTGTTTGATTCGAGTTTTGTAAAATGATTAGGAGGGACTTCGTAGAGGTCGATTTTCTGAAGTATTGGATTGACTTATTCAATTGGCTCAAGGTACGTACTACTTGCGAAATCCTTGATGTATATGTTGTGTACCTTGATGTATTGTTCCCTTGGATTATTTAGGAGTCACGAATAGTCATTTATTTTGCATTGGATCGATAATTGGAACTGTGAATATTGAGGATTTTGGTTTGTTCATTGTGAGAATTGATATGAGATTGATATTAGTCTATTGCCTATGATAAATTGGTTGATCTGTTGATGTTTAAGGGTCAAGTATAACTTAGTTCATGAGGTTGTTATAATACAAGATGAATTTAAGTGAGTTAAGTGTATCTTGCTTCATGAGGAAATTATTACTCGTTCATGGACTTAAGTGTGAATTGAGTAAAGAAAGTATTCAAGTCTTAATGACGGAGGTTAGTTGGCTTGTCCAACAGGTTTCTTAACTAAAGGATGATTTGTGCTAAATAATTGGTATGTGTTTGTGGTCTTGTTTGTGGTCGTATGACTTGTCAATAATAACGGTTAATAATATGATGAGCAATAAAACTCTGGATTTGTGCACGTCTATATTTGACAATCAGGGGTGGGTTGCGATTTATTCCGTCCTTACTAGGGCCGTCTGATCAACGCGTCTCCTTTATTTTATTTTTAAAACGAGATTTTATCCAAATGGGTTTTATCCAAATGGGGTTAGTTTGAGATCTCATCTAACTATGGTACGGAAGTCGCGCCCGTTCGCCATCTGGTATTGAACTTTTTATGCCTTTCGACGGGGAGGCATGGGGATGAACTATGTCACCTTGTGTTGTCTGGTTCGAATAGTGGCACCTGTGTCTGCGTGAATTGTGGACTCGTGTGTCTTGGATTGGACAAACTTGTCTTGTTGCTCTATCATAGCAAATGTAATCAAATATTTGAGTCATTTATTGGAGTCGAGTAGCTAATCTGCAGGTACAATCTCTAGTCAACAAGAGTAGTGATGAATTTGGGATTGTATTGTTTTGGAGCAGCTGTATGCAATATTTAGTTGATGGTTTTGGTTGAGTTTTGGGATCAACTGTATATATTTATAATGTTGTTAAGTGGTTATGAAACACCACAGTTGGGTTTTCTTTTTGTTTTTAGCAGGTGTCGTAACTCGGTATGTCCAGTTTTTAGGAGATGCTGTCCGTTTATTCTCTGATTTCGTAATTTGTATGTATCAGCTTACTGATTGTGTGCTTTGTGTTGTTTGTTGTCGTCCACGCTTCTTTCTTTTGGTGGATGTGTGATCCTTATTCTTTGGAATTATGTGGAGCAGATTTCTACAGGTTTTAGCAATAAAGTAAATGAGACTTGGATGTGATGTCTGCATGGAGAGCCGATACTTTATGTTTTATACGCATCGTAGACTCTTCAGAACGTTTTGATATTTTGATTGCTATGCTTTAAAAGAAAAGGATTTTGCCTTGGTTTACAAATAAGGGCCGTAATGGTTCCAACTTGTAACGGGTTTTACTTATTGGGTTTTTAATACCTTGTTTGAACTTTTGCGCTAACTAGATTTCCGCTAAGTTGTATTTTAGCCTAAACGTTTTAACACGTCGGTGACATGCCAATGATTCTCCGTATTTAGTTTAGTTATTTCGCAGTAAAGTGAGATTATTGGTGTACAAAGTGTATCAGTTTAAAAGCCAGAAATTTTCCTTCAAATTCTTTTACAAACCCCGTTTTATTTCAAATATTCTCTTCTAGAAACCCAATATTATTTTTACAAAACCAATATTATAAGATTCTTCATGCTTCAACTAATGGGTGATTTGGGTAGTTAGGAAGGAACTTTATGTGTTTCATTTCACACTTTTATGCTTGTTGGAACAATGTTCTATGTTTTAATCAAATTTTATACATATTTGATATGTACTTCAATTCCGTGTCTTGTTTCTTTTACGGTTGAGATATGCTCAATTACAATTTTCCTTTTACAAAACTTTTGTTAACCTACTTTTCGAGTTCCGAGGACGTAACTCTCTTTAAGGGGAGTATGACGTGCTAAATTTTCTTAAAACAAACCACTTATTTTGCAATATTTTTGCTACAAATAAACCTTTTGATTATTCAGAGTTATAAACCAAAATTTTCATGTCAGTGTTCTTGCAAAGTCTTTTATTATATTAAAAAAAAAAAAATAGATTTTACGTGAAAATTTCTCTTTTTACATTTGTTTGTTTCTTTAAAACAAAATAAAAATAAAATAAAACTTCACTCTCTCTCTT